>NW_004624732.1:40380443-40468227 GCF_000247695.1 Heterocephalus glaber | reverse complement strand
GAAATTATTTCTGATTTCATTTTTTCCAGATCCCCTTTTGTTGCCAGTTCAGTGGGTCCAGGTGGTTGAGTATCAGAGTTTTCCATCTCATTTCCCTTTGGGGTTGCTGTAGGTGATCTGGAAGTCTGATTTTGAGACTTATTTATGCGTTTTCTCATTTCAACTGGGGCGGGGGGCTGTTAGTGCCTGCATGAATTACCTTCTCTGAGCTGGGAGAGGTGGGACAGGGGCCGGGAGCAGTGGTAGGGATGGTGCCCCAAAAGCCCTTTCCTTTGGGCTGGGAGCAGCGGGAGGGATGGTGGCTGGGAAGCCCCTTCCTCTGGACCAGGAGCAGTGGGATGGCAGCTCAGAAGCCCCTTCCTCTGGGCCAGGAGCAGTGGAACAGAAGGTGGCCCAAAAGCCCTTTCCTGTGGCCTGGGAGCAGTGGGCGGGATGGTGACCAGGAAGCCCCTTCCTCTGGACCAGGAGCAGTGGGATGGCGGCTCAGAAGCCCCTACCTCTGGGCCAGGAGCAGTGTGACTCAGTACTGTCGTCTTGTGGACTGGTGTCCTCTGTGTCTTTGTAGTGTGGAACCAGGTGGCTGCCTGTCTGCAGTGGGATTATTTGACTTCTTCCACGCTACTTGGGACCTTGGTAGGGCGTGCACAGACCTGCCTGTCTACAGTGGGCCAATTTGGCGTGTTCCATGTGACTCTGGACCTTGGTAGGGCATGGGCAGACCTGCCTGTCTGCAGAGGGGTGATTCGGCGTGTTCTGAGTGACTCTGGACCTTTTTAGGGCATCTGAGGCCATACTCTTAAGTGAAATAAATAGGACACACATGTGTAAATAGCAAATAGTTTCTCTAGTGTGAGAAACTGAAAGTGTTAATAAAGATTAAACTGATTAAAATGAATAATTGATAATTTGAAATAAGAAGAAAAAGTCCAAAGGGGTAGGGGAAGTGAGAGGGTTAGGGAAAAGAAAGAAGGGAAATGAAAAATTATGAGAAAAGAAAAAAATGGAAACAAAATCTATGTAAATAAGGAAGTGTGGAGGGGGTGAAGGGTATACAGGTAATGGGGAAAAAATAAGAACCAAGATATATCATGTACAGGAACAAGCACCCAATGATAAATGTAAATGTATTGTATACCTAAAATGTGCCAATAATAGAATTTCAGCAAAAAAAGAGAATATATAACTTCCTCTTTTAAAATGTTTTATGACATATGAAACACAACTGTGTTGTTAATTGTTACTGTGACAATAAAAGTAAAAATAATCAAGATCTGATGTATATACCAATTTCCCTATATGAAAGTAATTATTATGTGTAGTAAACTAAAAAAAAAACACAAAAAAACAACAAAAAACTTCTACCAAATTCCTCAAGATGCTCTTAAAAGCCAACTTCTCACATCTCAGTGAAGAAGCTCCATGTAACTTTTCCAGCCAATGACTCTACCTAAGGCTCCAGCTAACAGCTAGCACCAATATCCAGACACTATGAATAAGACAGCCTTCAAATGGTTCTAGTGCCCACTTGTTATGTCACTTCAGCTTTCACACCACCACAGCTGAGGTAAATAAGCAAGTAAATTTTTGTTGTTCAAGTCTCTGAATCGGGGTTAGTTTATATTTGCAGCAAGATCCAGTAGAAATCTTAACTTTTGTGTCCACAATTAAACTGAATCGCTACAATTATAACTTCTCCATTAGTTGATAACAACTCTATTGTTTAAATTTCTCAGCCAGAAGTATTTGGTGTCTCTCTTTTCCTGCATCTAATATACCAAGACATTCTATTACCTCTGACTTCAAAAAGCATTCACATTCTACCTACCTTTCACAGTTTCCTTGATGTGACCCTAACTTGAGTCATTACCATCTCCTGCCAGGATTTCTGAATTGTGCATCTCCATTTTCTACCCTCATACTTCTACTAATCATTCTTTACAGAAAAGCATAGTGAGTTTTATGGAATTTAAGTAGCTTGTATTGTTTCTTTGCTCAAAGTTCAACAGTACTTTCCATTTCATTTCATTTGAATCTCACTTCAAACTTAGAGTGTATCATTTCTTTCATTTAACACATAAGGAAACAGCCTCAGCAATTTCAAATACATTACTGGGTCACTAAGTTCACCTATTGGAATGTTAGTTTCTTCTGTATTCCAAAGAGTATGTTGTATGTAATGATGAATGAAAGAGAAAATAATGATGAAAAATGAAAAAAACTCAATAGAAGCCTTTAAGACAGTTTTGAGTTTAATCCACATTCCCCTGTATATCTCCTTGTCTTCTACTGCTGTATGTAGACTTCCATATTAAAACTTAGAATTCTGTTTGTGTATGATAGGGTCTATGCATGGATTAGATGCCTGTGATTCTTGCTACTTAGAAGACTGAGGCAGGAGATTCACAAATTCAAGCCCAATGTGGGTAACTTAGCAAGACTCTGTCTCAAAATCAAAATAAAAAAGAGCTGTAGTGTAGCTAGTGGAATATTCCTTTACTCGCATACGTAAGACCTTAGATTTAATCCTTAGTACTTCATCCACAGCAACAACAACAATAACAAAAGACTGAGGAAGGGGAATGATCTTTTTGTGTAGCTCAAAGCACAAAACATACCACTCAGATCAATGTGGCCAAGTCATACATATAAACAGGAAAGTAAAGATGCCCTCTACAAAGTAATGGTGTTCTGCTTTTTTAAAATTATAATTGATAATCAAGAAATAAATCGCAGTAGACTTAATAGGGAAAATTTGATCAACTGCTTGACTAAGAATGGTTATTTTAATGTCAGCAACAAACATAATTTTAGTGTTCCATAATCCCCTAGATACATATTAAATTAAACTAATATTTAATTTGTTCCTAATAAAGAATTTTTCCCGATTGTTTATATATTTAATACTTCTTTTGTATTTTACAGAATCTTTTTTGGCTACCCTATTATAGATTTGTATAGTTCAATATAACAAGCCTCTTACTGCTACTTGTCAATAGGTGGTTTTCTTTTTCATTTCTTCTTGAAAACTTCAAGTTTTTAGCCTCAAGTTGCTATTCCAGACCTTCCTTTTCTTAAGTGTCTCTTAACTCTCCACATCCATCACAGGATAGGATGATACCTACTTCTATCCAGGTTGAGTGAAAACATCAGCTAAAGGCACCTTCAAATACTCTAGTTTCTTTCAGTTTGCTCAGTAAACATTTGTTGAGTACTAGACACTAAAACCAGAACATTTCAGCCTTCCTCTGTGTTATCTTCAGCCTTCAATTAGTGTATCTTGACAAAATAGTGAAATACATGAAAGGAACTGGAAGGCAGCGTGAAGTATGATGTTGTGAATAAGATGTCACTTCTGTTCATGAAGAGTTTTCTGTTTAAACTTAAAGCTTTGGTGAGTACAAACATTTCAGTTAGACAAATAATCTCATTTTCTGAAGTAAGACATATTTGCAGCCTCAAAATATTTATCGATCTAACACAAACTTAAATCTCACATCCAGATTTCATGTTGACATAATAATTTTCATGAGACCACTATAAATTACTTTAGTTTTTATTTTATTTTATTTTAATTAATTTATTTTTCTGTCACCGGGGATTGAACTCAGGACCTTATGCTTGCCAAGCAGAAGCCGCTGAGCTACAAACCCAGCCCTGCTTTAGTTTTTAACCAAATAATAGCATATGATTAAAGAATCTAATAAAAATAATGATAGTACTCACAATGATAGTGTTAGTAAAGACATTGTTGTGGTTGTTTGAAGGAAAAAGAGGTTTCTGAGATGGGATATGGATCTAATATGTGAAGGAGAAATGGTGTAATCAAAATTCATTAGTGGCAGAGTTCACACTCAGGAATATAGGTACATGAGGTGTGTTATAGTTTAGATCTAAAGTGTCCTTGAAAAGTCTCATGTATAGAGGTAGGGCCTTGTCAGAAAGGGCAGCCATTGAGGGCATGATTTAGAAGGTTCTGTTCTCATACCAGAGCCCTTCCTTCTCTATCTGCTTCCTAACCACCATGCAGCGAACCATGCAGCTTTCTTCTGCCAGGCTGTTCTACCTTGGAGCCAGGCAACTATGTACTGAACCCATTGCAATTGTGAACTATAATAAAACTCTCCTGCTTTAATTTGCAAGTGTCAGGTATTTTGTTCCAGCAATGAGGAAGTGTTTAGTACAAGAAATATATAAAAAAGAGTGGGTAGTATAGCTGAAAGAAAACATGGGACCATAAGATAGGTCCTAGAAATCTCTACATTTTAAAGAGATAGCTATACTGACAGCTTCTGTAGTTTACTAAGTGAAATCTTTCCTGGATCATCTAAATCTTTTTCTAAAACATTCGTAAGCTTAGATCTGAAGTATAATTAAAGTTTATTGAAGTTGTAGAAGTCTTTAAAATTGAAAATTTTCAGGAATGATAATTTCTCATCCCTGTGGAGGAGGAGTGTCTTGGTCATGGTCTCATTACTATGGCATAATACAATACACGCATCTTAAAGGAGGAAAGAATTATTTTGGCTCATATTTTCAATCCCTGGTTCAAGGCAAGAAGGATATATTAGAAGGACCTGAGTGAAGAAAAGCTGCTCAGGTCATGATGACTAAGGCAGACAGTGAAGAGAGGATCTGTGAAGGAAGCGATACCTCTCCAAGTCACACATCGAATGACTCACCTCTAGCCAGGCCCTGCCTCCTTAGTCAGCTATAGAACCCCTATAATCAAATCACCTTCCACAAGCCCTACCTCTGAAACCTTAGGAGGGACATTCCAGGTCAAAGCTACAAGGAGTGAGTCTTCTTTCTCTGCAAAATCAGAGAAGGAATGACAGATATGTAATAGAGAGAATGGTAAGATGATAACACTAAATGAAAAAAAAAATTACCCTTTTGTCACAAATCTCCATGTCAACTTGGATAAAAGGAAGACATTTTCAAAATGAAATAATGTATAAGTTTGGATTTAGTAAAATTTAGTCTTCCAGGTTTGAAAATTACCCTTAATAAACAATTTGATATTATTTATTGAATGGCAATTGATTTGAAAGTTATAGAATCTTTCTGAGATAGAAATATCTGGAGAAGAGATATTCATTCAGTAGAGCATAGATGGAACCAGAAGTTAGGTAAATAGAAAATCACTCGTTTATTACAACAGATTTTGACTGTGCAATAAAATACAATAGTGAATAAAATTACCCAATCAAGAGTGCAGAAAAAAGAAGCTTATGGACTTAAATGATGAATGATGATAGAGGTGAAGGGAGTAGAGGGAGATCCTAAAATCAACATCAACATGAAAAGGAAAGGGAGAGGGCACAAAATCTCAGCCATTTTGAGACCTCAGAAGATCCCAAGGAGGTTTTAGAAGAGGAGTGAGCCAGCCTTAAAGAAGCAGGAGAAATAAAACAGAGAGTGGGACTTAAAACTGGTGATCAAGATGGTTTTGTTTATTGTTACCAATTTCAGGTGATCGCTAAAGCCAGAAATTAATATAAAGAATTAAAACATGAAATATATTTAGAAAGTGGAGCTAAGATGTGTAGCCTAAACAGACATATATATATATATATATATATATATATATATATATATATATATATGTGGGGAATTACAGGAAAGAATAAAAATGAGAAGCAAACTGAGAAGATGCCAGTGTATAAAGAAAATTTGTCTTAGCACAAAAAGAAGGGACATTGTACTTAGTCATACACGGGGGAAGAAACTGGTAGAAAGAAGAGCATGAAAATGAATATAAAAAGAAGACAAATTCCAAGGACATTAGAAAAATCTTTGATGAAGAAAAAACAATAGAGTGGAGTAAGAGAAATTAGAGACAGATTTATCAGACGAATATCCAATATAGTCGAGGTCCTGAATGTGAGAATTCATTTCAAAAAAGAGAAAAAATCAGGATCAGAAAGTGGAAAAAATCCAGCAAATATTCAAACTGACCAGGTTACAGACTGATTCCTTGGTGGAGGGATCTAATGAATAAACTTCTCCTCACAGTAAGAGAATATGGCTTTTAGACTCTCAACTAATCATTCAGTGGATAAAGATCAGACTGAGAAGATGTGCAAGCCCAAGATGTTTGGCCTTCAACAATGTGGGAGGAGAGAGTACAGTGTGCCCAAGGGAAATCCTCCAAAGATAGAGTTTGTGTGAGCCGTTAAGAGGCAGAGGATGGAGAATCTGAGCACCAGATGCACAGAAATGGTAGGTAGCATCTGAGGACCTTCAGATGGAGCGCTGAATCCACTGGATTTTTGGTACTTATAACCCTTAAGGTATTTTGAAATATCTTGATCCTAAGTGTCTTTATGTTTGTGTTATAGGGAGAACTGAATAAGGTAAATGCAAGCTGTCTTCCCTTTCTCCTTTGGATATGGAACAGAATATGAAGATAGAATGTATTTTTGTGGTTAAATTCTAAAAATTAAAGAAACTCATAGCTGCTAGCATAGATATGTAAGACTAATAGATATAAATAAACTGCTGAATCTATTTAAATGAGCATTTCCATAATAATTAATAAAATAATTTTCAAACCACTTGAGAACCAATGAAATGAATATCTAAAATCTGGAATCTAATCAAAATGTTTTATGACTTTCAATAATAATGCTTGTAAATTAGGAGTAGCAACAAAAAATGAAAAGAAAAATAAGACAAAAGAGGAGGAGGAGACAGATTCGAAGTTGAGAGTTGAAATGGATTAACTATGAGTTACCTGTGAGGAGATGAGAGATGTGCAAGGTAGTGATTGAATATGGAGAATTCAAGAGCACGGGGTCTAGATAAGCAGAGAGAGAAGGTTCAGCAATATGAACAACCTAAACAGCTCTGCCAATTAAGAGGAGACGCTTTCTGAACTTGTGAAAGTGACACTAGAGTATTTTCACTTAGCATTATTGTGAGGCCTTGATTATGTAGTTAGATGCAAGAGTGGTGCTGGCCACAGGAACACTAAAGATGAGGAATGAGAAGTTGGTATGTGCATAGGATCATCACCAAGAGTCACGAAGTTCCTGAGAGTGTCGGAAGAGAGGACACAAGACTGAAAAGCTGTCAGGCAATGGCAAAGTAATTAAATACATTTGGAGGATGATTGAGATCAATTGGTGATGTGGAGGTACAGGGAAATGAAAGGAATGAACTCATGTTGTGAATATCTAAGTGAATATGGCACCAGAGAAGGTTTTTATTCTTTCTTAAAATGACTTCTCTGCTTTTTATCACGGATACAGTGAAATCTCATTTCCTTAGATGTCTCATGCAACAATGATTTTCTTCCTTTTTAAAAAATCATCTTTAACTTTAAGAAGGCTTTTCTTTTTTGCTTTAAAATAGGCTCAGATCACTTTTGTTTAACCAAAAATTTACTAGTGCCTTATTACCTGCCACATGTTTACTTTTCAACCTTTCAGAATAATGAGCTATACACATTGTCTCGTTATTGAACACCTGAAGTACATTTTCAGTTGTGGTTTATCCAGAAATTTCTACTCCTATCAGTAAAAAATATAGATTTTTTTTTTGCCAGATTTTATACCATTTGCTTTCTCCTGGACGTTTTCCTCCATCCAACAAGAAGTTTTTGTCTCTGTTACTTTCTCTATCCCTGAGTTTTCTGATGCTCTCTGACCCCTCCATTAGCTACAGTGAACATTTGGTTTATTCTCTTTTAACTCATTTCAGGTTTGTGTGCTATTCACCTATAATATGTATATTTTAAGAGAGCTGATATTCTGTTTTTAAATCACTGTATAGATCATAAAATATATAAAAATAAGTAAACATATAAAATCTAACCTCACTTTAAAAATAAAATAAAAATTATCATATTTTATAAAACATAATCTCACTTTTGTTCTTTATTTATATTTGCACTTTGCTTTAAAATTATTGAATTTTTAACTGTTATTAATCTTAACATGTTTTTCGACCTCTCATGCACTGACTTCCTTTCCTAAACATGGCAGTTCTTTTTAATCTATTATAAAAGAGGTTGAAACTTTAGATTTTGTATAGGTTTTCATTGCTTATCTCATTTGTCACCAAATCCTGCCATTTTGTCTCTCCAAATGTCTTTCAGATTTTCTGCTTCTCACTATTGTGACTATCAGTTCAGTCTGCCTCAACAGGAGGAAATGTTTTTCATTTTTTAATTTGCAGTCCCTAAAATAAGATTTACATGTCCACAAAGCAATAGATATTTGACATTATAGTAATATCTAAATATTACTTACCTGTATAATTTCACTTCTTAGGAGTATTCCTTAAACATTAAGTCACATGGATAAGCATTTTTCATCTTTATAGTTATGAATAGATATACCTATTTCAATATGAAGTGTGTTTACAGAAAAATATTACTACTTGGAAATATTACCCATATGTTTCCCCCTGTATTTTTCCCATGTGTATATAGGCTTGACTTCAGAGGAGAAAAAACTTAAAAATGAAGTCTATGTAAAATTATTCAAAATTGATTTCCCAGTAATATCACATAGAAATTTAAGTGTCAAACTTCATATCATAGAAATAAAGTGCAGCATTTTGATATTCTGTTTGAAGTTAAGACATGGCAAGTGGTATTGCCAAGGGAAAAGGTGAACCATAATGGAGTAAATTAGCTGAATCCAAGTTACCAATGTGCCCTGAAAGGTAGGAATGAAGCCAATTTGTGAACAATGGATACTTCAAGTCTTTTAAAATGCAGCCAGATGCAAAATAGAAACCACACATAAATTTAGTTCAGCTTAAAAAATCAGTTTCTTCCTTCAGTTGACTTTTCTTTTTTCTTTCTTTTTTTTTTTTTTTTGGGTTAAGCATCACTTCCTTTTTGAAAAATTGAATATAGTAATTTTGTTTATGCTAAATAGTCACTTTCTACTAACAAAATAGCATAGGATTCATAGTATGATACTTAAATTTTTCATCCATCTCCTATGATAAGCAGTATGTAAAAAAATTATTGTTTTGTTCCCTTTTAAGCACCAGGATGTATGTTGCCTGTCTTAATTTGAGTTTATGTTTCTGTGACTATAAAAACTTTGGTGAAAATTTTTCTTTCCATGACAAAAATTTCAGATTTGATATGAGATCTTGGTAATCAACAAGTACATATTGTCAAATGGCCTTTAATTGATTATGTATGTATAGTTACAATATGTTCAACAATATGCAGAATATGTTGTTTGGGAGTTTAATATTGTTGAAGTAGAGCTTAGTACAATTTAACATTATCTCTCACAACATATTTTACATCCTAAGGCAAGGCAACACATATGAAAAAGAAAATATATTTGATTTACAATAGTAATAATGATGGTATCAGGGTGCCATTATATAAAATTAAGACATACTGATGGTCAAATAACTTGGAAATACCACAGTCATACTCCAAATTACAGCCAAATTTTTCCTTACATAGATTTCTGAGAAATATCAAGAAATTATAATAAAAAGTAGAATGAAAATGCCACACTATATTGTTAGGAATTTTTTCAAAATTGTCACTGTATATATTTTTTTCAAAACTAGTTAGGCCTTTAATTACCTGTATTTACCATATACATCATGGCCGATCCTTAACTCTAGCATAAATCTAATATTTTACCCCTCTTGCTACAAGGGAAGAAGGGCTAGAAGACATCAAGATGCCCTGGACTACAACTGCAGCTCTGAGGCTGGTGGAGGGAGGAGAAAGAATCCAAGAAGAGTTTAGGTCACTTCTCACTTCCAGAGAGAGCTCCTGGCCCAGAACACTGAAAGCCATATTAAATGGAAAGCAAGGATAGCGACATATACATATGCTGACCTGTTATGGCTTGTATCTATTTGTCTCCCAAAGCCTCATGTGGTCATAGGTGAAGTTTTTTGGAGGTGGCTCGATCTAGGGTGTGTGATACTGGAGTCAAGAATGTGAGTCTGTGATGGATTCATAGTGTGATGCTAAGATTAAGGGTGTAAGAGCTATCTGCCCAAACATTGGGTACCTTGGATAAAATATAAGAGACAGAAAGAGGCCTCCTATTGTTCTTGCTCCTTGCTTATCTCTTGCTTGCTGCTTGCTTATACTTGCCCTGCTTTGCCATGGACTCTTTCTCCTCTGTGATGGCCCTCTACTGTGCCATGCTCCCTTGGAGCTGACTATGAACTGAAACCTCTACAAACTGTCCTTAAATTTTGGGTGTCACATATTTTGTCTCAGCAACAAGAAAAGTAACTAAGACATAACCTTTCTGTAGTTTAAGTGATTTGAAGGATAAAAATGGGGTATAAGTATAAAAGAAAAGTTTGAATGATTTCATTCACTTTTCGGCTATAGAAACTGCCTCATATTTTTGATTTGTTTTGTTTTGTTTTGTTTTTCTTCTCTTCCGTTGAAATGTCTACGGTCAGATGGATATGATTGGTGGTAAGATAGGTGTCAATTCATGAAATAAGTTAAAAATTTATTCATAATATTTTGAGAATCCTAAGTTAATTCATGAGGTCTAGGAGTCTAGGCTATAGGAAGATAGCTGTTATGTATATGGAAAATTCATAGATTAAAGAGAAATATCAACTATTGCGTTTTAAAGATACTCAAAATACACAAAGTAAGATCATTTACCTAAGAAAATTATAGTTAAAAATTTGAACAGCAAACTAATATCATGTATGTGTATTTGTTTAAGTGATTGTATGGTCAACAAGGCAAAGTAGAAACACATAAATCAGAAAATAACTATAATGTACTGTGATCAGCTTAACGTGCTGTGGGATTACAGATGCCAAAGTTAACTTTCCTTGTGAAGAATTCTCTTCCATAATTCCCACTGTTGGCTCTCAATATACATAAGAATTGTTCTATATAATTATTCAAACTATAAATTAAAGACTCATCTAATCTAAGCTTAGAAAGTAACAGACCTAGGAAGGAAACTATAAAACATATGACAAATTAAAAATATGTTTGAAGCCTAAAAAGAAAGAAAGAGCAACACAAATGGCTTATATCTTTATTTTGGCTCAAAAGAAAAATTCTTTTCTAAAGATATTTATATTAATGACAACTTTTCTAACCATAGCACTTCAACATTTTTATGGTTACAGCTTTTACTTTCATGACTTATGAAGATTTACAAATCAAAATTTTTAAGTATTTCTGTTAGCATTTTTCTAAGGTAGTTCTCTATGTATTTCCATCTATCTGTCCTTAAACAATGAGCTTCCTAAACATCCTTATCTCTATTTTGTATCATTAGCTTATAGTAAATAATAAGTAACTAATTAAATATCTGTTGAATATACATGGGTGGATTGAAAGAATAAATTTGAGAATCAACCACAAAGTCAACAAAAACATAAAGATTAGATAAACACTCATAAAGGTTGTACCCAATTTGTTTGTTTGTTTGTTTTGAGACAGGATCTCACTATGCAGTTCAGGCCAGCCTTGAAGTCACTACTTAGCTCAAGCTGGCCTGGAACTCACCGTGATTTTCCTGCCTCCACCTCCTGACTGGTGGGATTATAGATGGACACCAGCACAGACCATTCTTTCAGTACCAATTTTTATACCTATGATGGAAATTTTTTTTAAGTTACATGATTCTTTAAATAATAGTAACATGTAGGATTTAATAGGAATAAAAAAGGCTAAAAATTATATTTTAACGCTGGTAGGAATGAAGGATGTCTCTATCTATCTATCTATCTTTTCTGGGGGTGGCCCTAGGATGAAACCCAGGGTCTCACATGTGGCTTTGCAAATGTTCTATCACTGAGAAGTATCCTCCATCCAGAATGTCACTTCTGGTACATAAATGTATCCAAACTTTGGAGATATATTACTTTGCTTGTGGCATGAAGATAGACACTGGACATGTTGACCTGCAAAGCGTTCACTTACTGAGTGTTAGTGATTCTATTGAATGTGCTAAGAAATTAAAAATTATAATCAGTGTTGTCTAAGCTAAAGCTTATCATGAGCACATAAAGGCTAGCTACTTTTTTTACTTGGTAGGAATTTTGGTTTGTTTGCTTTCTGTTTTCTTACTCTTTACAGCTATGGTAAAACTCTATTGACCCCCATTTCAAAAGAAGACATAACAATATTCTTGGTTCTATTCTCAAACAAGGCAAATGTACACATAAGAGAATTTCATGATCTTCATATTTTAGTGCCATGATGGAAATTATTGGTTACCTCAGGTTTTGTTTTTTCTGTTTTAGAAGATCTGACAAAGTATCTAAATTATGTTGTCTTAGAGAAAGCACAATAGGAAGAAATAGCAAGTTTATTGTACAAATTGCAACTCTAATCTGAGCTTCAGGGAAACAGTTCAGCAGTCAATGAAGAGAAACTTACATTCAAAGAAGACAAGTGATTAAAGTTAATTGCTTTTCACTACTGTTCACATAAATAAAGTATAAGAATCATATTAAATATTTGTTTTCTTCCTCAGCATCTTAAATTTATTCATTTTTCTCTTTCTTTCCCACACTCCTAAACACTTGCCTCACCAAGATCAGTTTTATTTTTTAAATTAATATTAGGCTTATTTCTGAAAAAAATATTTTTGTCTATATTCAAGGTCATTCATAATAATTAGAATCTATATTTTCAGGTTAAATACATCTAATTGTAACAGAAAAAAACTTTTTCTAGGCAACTATACCTGTATTTAAAATAATGTTGATCTCTGTAAAATTATCACATGAATAATGCCATCGGTGTTCAGTGCTTAGCAAGTGTATGCTATGTATTTGGGAACTTCAGGGCTACCATGTGGGATTTTAAATCTGTTGTATAAATGTCAAAATTTGAAAATTGACTCGTGATATGCATCACTGCCCTTTTTCCCATCAAAACTGATGTATCTAATTAAGAAAACAATGATATATGATGGCAATAATATATCATAATATGATTGTTGATTTTTATAGTATCTCTGTAATTCTTCAAATTATTTTTGAATGTCCCTGTTTAAATTTATGTTTTCTAATTATGTAAGGTGAGCTTATATAAAAGATGATGTTTCAGTGTGGTTTAACAAATAATATATTAACCAGAGAAAATTCAATTGCATAATGTGGTATATTATAGAAATTTTGACAATTATGGAAATTTATGTATTAGAGTTAGTATTTTCAGGACTAAATTTACCAAGCTAATACTCCAAAGCCAATTTTCTTGGCCATATCACACAACCCAACAAATATTTCATAGATGCAAAATAAGAACTCCAGTGGGGTCAGCAGTTCCACTTCAGAATCTTAATTTCCATGGGATCTCAAAAGCAGGTGACAAGGATTTTCATTTCTTCCTATTGCTGAAGATCATGTTTAGGTACCAAGAATCTATGTTCATTAAAGATGTCTCAAGGACATCTGTATAAATTTTTATCTTAAATTTTAAGTGTCTCTCTGAAGGTTTACAAGTTTAGATTATGTACTTTCTTGAAATTTCATTTGTAATGCCTGAAGATTCTCAAGGTGATAATTGTGTTCAATTCTTTACTTTCAATTTGTTTTAAGAAGAAGATGTATTATTCTTTCTCTAATATTTGTATAATACTACTTAATTTTGGTAGATCTGAATCTTTTAGTTTTATTAATCTGAAAGTGATTTCCACACAGTTGGCTTTGGCTTCATACATTATATTATTTTATCAAAACATTACAGCTTCCCATAAAGAAATTTTGCACAAAATCTACATTGAAAATGTTTTATTTAGAATAATTTTATTCATAAATGTTACTGATGTTCATTCAAGCCTCCTGCATGGTGTATTAGCTAGTATTAGTATCAGCATGGAGACTAGCTAGAGAATGATAGATTCATTTTTTACTGCTATGAATCTTCACTTTTTAGTTTCAATTTTCAATGTAAAGATCTCTTCTTCTACTTCTTCATAGCTCAGGAAAATAACTCTTGATATAAGATTAGTATGGTTTTGTGACACACATTCTACAGAGGAGTTGGCATAGGCCTGGTCTACCAAAACCCGAACGTTGCTTCTGGCTTGTCTTCCCTAACTGACAGCTAAGGATGGATCATGAACTTCCCCAGCCATAATTTCCATAACTGTGAGAAAATAGGTTAAATGGTTTATTTTACATATTCACTCAGAAAAGTATTTTGATTATTCATTTAGTATATTTGAAAGCAGAGGAATAATAAGTAAAAGATTTATTACACACATTTTTGTCTGTATTCAAACTTTCAAGTTTGTTAAAAGTAGATGTTATGAATCACCACCTCTGACCTGACCCCCCAAAGTGCCTTCTTTGCAGCAGAAAATCATCTGACTTTTAATAACAATGGCTTCTGTCCTTAAGAATTTACATGGAGCAATCTGTTTTAGCTACTTGTCATTTTATTTTAAATAATATCTTTAATCTGAATAGAATATCAAGCAGTCTTAAAAATTTCAACTTTAATAAAAATAGTTTTTGTATATCTTCTTCACCAACATCTCACCAAGAATATATCAGTTGAATTTCCTGCTTTGAAGTTTTTCTTTCTGATTTGTTGAGCTTGTAAATATGAGTGAAGCAATCGTTAGCATTAATACGCTTGAGATTCTAACCACCCACACCTCTTTTTTATCTGGTCATAAAATAACATCATACTTAGTTCAGAAAAAATCAACAATAAATACATCAAAGCAATATGCCTAAAGACAACACATATTTTTATGTAGTTTTAAGTATTTTTTCATGGTTAAATAGTAACCCCATTTAGCACAAATGTAGGTGTTTTTCAGTTTTTCTGTATGCAGTCTTACTGTCTCTTCTTGTTAATGGTCACTTATGTCCCAAATATCCACAGAAGTGAAAGCCATTGTTGCCTGAATGAATGAAGGTATAAATGTTTTTTCTAAACTTCAATTATTGTGACTTTCTGATTCATAAATTAAAACTTCAGTGGATATATCTTCAAATTTAGAGTGAACTATATTTACATAAAGCATGAATTTCTGTGTTCTCATATATATTCTGTATTTTTTGAATGAATAATTGTGAATATACATTGATTATATATCTGATTTTTCTATTTATTTATTTATAATGGAAACTGAACCATGGCTTCCACACTGAGCTACATCACCAGCCCTTTTTATTTTACGTTTTGAAACAAGGTCTTCCTAAGGTAACTGATTTGCCTAGGCAGGCCTCAAACTTTTGATTCTCCTGCTTCAGCCTCCTAGCGTTCTGGGATTACAGTCATGAGCCACCATGGTGCGCTCTACCTTTCAAATTTTGATATCTTTTTAATTTTATTATTTTCTAAGTTTACTTTCTGTATTACCTTCCCTTCCGCATTACATTTTGTTTTTCTAGATTATTAAAATAAGAATGCCTTCTTTTGTGTAAAACTGCATTTTAAGAAAGTCTCACAAAATAATTTATAAAATTCATTGAAATAGTTGTTTCATGGTCTAACTGGACAGAATTGAAAGGCATGACACATTCATGTATATATTTTTTTTAATTTTCTAAGTTCTAATACCATAAGTATAATATTGAATTAAAAGAGAAAAGATTAATCTTCTCATTACTTAGTCATAAATTAAATATGTACTTACTACCAATTTTTGTTGTGCAGCTTTTCTAATTACCTGGCACTGTAGGTGTAATAGAGACTAAAAAAAGAGAAAAGATCACTAGCCCTAGTGAGCTTACATTCCAGTGGGGGGAAATTAAAAATCAAAAACCAATATTAAAATACAGTGTAGATGTGCCACTCTGATCTATGTGCTCTACTACCACGGAGGAGAATATATAGTGCTGTAATCAGGGAACACCAGAGGCTTCTTGGGGGAATATTTGAAATAGCAAACGAGGAGCAAATGAGAGAAGAGCTTGGAAAAGAGCATTTCAGTTAGTAAATAGCATGTACAAAATACTTTGGCGGAGTTTTGAATCCATATATGTGATTTCTATGCCTGGCTAAATATATTTTACAGCAGAGATTATTTTCTTGCAAATGTAAACATGTTTGTATACTAATTCATGAAATGTTTTGTTTCTGTTCTGTTCTGTTCGTGTGAATATTACTGCTGTTGTTAATGTCTTTGCGAGTTTATCAGCATATTACCCTAAATCAGCAATTTAATTTCAGCTTCCTGTTCTGGACTGAATGGGGACAAATGCCTTGCATCGGGAAAGCTCGCCTAGATGGCTCAGAGAAGCTTGTCCTTGTGAGCATGGGAATAGTATGGCCCAATGGGATCTCCATCGACTACGAGGTCTGTTGTATTTAAATATTTAAAGTGTATTAACTGCCAGCCTGCATTCGTCTACTGTTAGTCTTCCCTTAATAAAGCCATTGTGATATTACTTTCAATCGATCTTTAGGAGAATAAATTGTACTGGTGCGATGCTCGCACAGACAAGATAGAAAGAATTGACCTCGAGACTGGAGGCAATCGCGAGATGGTGCTGTCAGGAAGCAATGTGGATATGTTTTCAGTGGCTGTCTTTGGGGCTTACGTCTACTGGTCTGACAGGTAATTTATGTTTTCATAAGTATTTGAGTCTCAAAATGTTATTTTAGTGCCAGCTGGTTTTCCCTTGTAGGATTAGCCATACCTCAGCAATGTCACAGAAAGGCTCTTACAAAGCTATGTAATTTCCACAGAGAAAACAGGCACTCTTGATGTTCCAGGCTCAAGTATTGCAGTATCACAGACTAAAGTTGGTTCCTTTCCCTTCTGTTGGGTCATCTGTTTCCTTCGGCTTAACGACTGCCTTGATTTTAATTTGTTGATTGCACATGTTTAAATTTTGACAGAGCACACGCCAATGGGTCCATCAGAAGGGGCCACAAGAACGATCCCACAGAAATGGTAACCATGAGAACGGGACTTGGAGTCAATCTGAAGGAGATTAAAATCTTTAACCGAGTAAGAGAGAAAGGTCAGCACACTTACAGGAATGTACCATAAATATATTTTATTGCTTATTTCTATGTTTTTAATGATTGATTGTAACCTAAAGATTGAATTCTTATTTAAGTAAAAAACCTAAAAATCTTATCTGTTTCCATCTAGACCAGTTACATAATAGCTTAAGCAAATAATTATATAATGGTTCCCACATAGATGTACTTATTTGCCTAGGCCAGCACTAGACGAGGAGATGTTACATACCCTGTGTCTCTTGAGTGTTGATTTGGGATAAGTAATATTAAAAAAAATTGATAAATATATTGATTTGACAAAAAGTTAAAAAGAACATTTAAGATATAAGAAAATAAAAGCAGATAAATTTTTTATTTTGGATTAGTTTTTAATATCTAAAATGGTTATGAGCCCAGAAGGTGATGTTAGTGTGGAATATTTCTGGAGTCTTCACCTCCTTAAAATGTATATTTTGAAACTGATAGAATAGTGATTTGGATATTTTTAAAACTTTACTTCTACTAAAATAAATTGCCATTAATTTTCCTTAAGGCAAAGGAACTTCATGAGATGATTGTAATGATTTCATTGAGAAGAATAAGCCTGCTGAAGAAATCTTAAGAGCATAAAATTAGAATAAATTATGCCATATGTGTGTGTGTGTGTGTATGTGTGTGTGCATTTAGGCACACTGGAGACACAATTTTATTTAGTACTTTATATAGCTCATGTGTACAGAATTTAAAGTGGTGCATTCTCTTTCTTTCTTTCTTTCTTTCTTTCTTTCTTTCTTTCTTTCTTTCTTTCTTTCTTTCTTTCTTTTGGTGAATTCAGATTATATTTTGTGTGGATCAGTTACTTTTGCCAAAGATAACAATGAATAAATCATATTGTATAAAGTTTCAGAAAAAAATATATCCTGTAAACTGCCTGAAGAGAAAATACAGTATTAATGTTTTTTTTAATACATTAATAAATTGTGAAGGAAGCAGAATACTGTGATCTCTCAGATGGAAATCTAAGATTTTAAACTTCTGGAATTAAAAAATCAGTGCTTTATAGTGTTTTTTTTCTGCTGTCCGATCTTAAAACTAAAAATAAAAATATAGAAATAATAATGATTAAAGTTTTTAATATTTCTATAAAAACATTAAAATATGAACATGTGTGTGTGCATGTGTGTATATTTTTATTCCTCAGGAACCAATGTTTGTGCCAAGGACAATGGTGGATGTAAACAACTCTGTCTTTATCGAGGAAACTCACGGAGAACTTGTGCTTGTGCCCATGGATATTTGGCAGAAGATGGAGTTACTTGCCTAAGGCATGAAGGCTATTTGCTCTATTCAGGGAGAACAGTATTAAAAAGTATACATCTTTCTGATGAAACCAATTTAAATTCTCCAATAAGGCCATATGGGAATCCACATTATTTCAAGAATGTCATAGCCTTGGCTTTTGACTATAATCAAAGAAGAAAAGGAACCAACCGAATCTTTTACAGTGATGCACACTTTGGAAATATACAGCTTATTAAAGATAACTGGGAAGACAGACAAGTAATTGTTGAAAGTAAGTACAACAATTTTAACTTATATTTGATGGAAATGAGTATCATTTGCATTATTAAAGAAATAACAATTGTAATTACTTGTAGCAATTATATTTTCCTAGAGTTTATGTTTAATGTGAGTATATCATCTTCTACACCTAATATCAAAGAACCAATAAGCTGCTAAAGTACCCATCATGTATGTTATGGATATTAATTTCTAATTATGAAATTTTTGTTTTATTACAGTGCTTCTTACATGTAAGAATATTAGAATTCTCGAGAAATAAGATTTCCGTATAAAACTATTCTGATTTTTCAATGCTATCTTTAAGAGTATATGCCTGAAAGACATTATTTTGCATGTATATATGTGTACATATGTATATGTGGGTATATATACATACTTAAATGAAAAAATCTTGATAGAAAATGTTATTTCGGAAATGATTTAATATTTAAAAATCTTTATTGATATATTAAAGCATTATATTCAGTTTAGCTTATCCATATACTTCAGAGAAACATCATCATCTGACATTCACAAGTACTTTCATCTTCCTTGGCATATTGTTCCTGTCTTTTCCATCTCTGTTTTATATATATATATATCCTTTCTTTTTCTATATCACTATGCTGAGATTAATATCTTTTCTTTATTTTTAGATTGAAAAGCTATATATAAGTTTATTGTAAAGTGTTACAGTAGTGCAAATTTGACTATGAAACTGCTGCCTCATTACTACAACTGTCAATCTCATTTACTTACACATGACTTACAGCTGTCATTAACTCTGGACTTTTATGTATGTGTATATATCATTTGTAATTACAAAACTTGTAATACCACTAAGTGTGTTATTCAGATAGCTGCTTTTTTCATTTCAGTTTACATTGGAAAATTTACATTTCAGCACATAAACATATTTCATTTTATCTATTTATTGTTTTGAAAACTTGCATATAATTCTGTACTCAAGGTACACTAATGTACTGAATCATTTTCATTGTGATGAATATCAACTGTTTCTGGTGTCTTAACAATGTCACAACGAACATCTATCTATATGCTGTATTTATGTTTATTTCATACATATGAATATTTTTAATATAGAAACCTAGAAAAAGAGTCAACAGGTATTTTATTTCTAATAGATGCTCAAAGTCAATATATGTTTTCATCAATTTTCTGTGAAAACATCTTATTTTCCACACTTTGGCCAATAATGATTTTGTAATTTAGACATCTCTTCAAAATTTAATACATCTCTTCAAACTTTAATATGCAAATAATGTTGGCTTATATTAATATACCTGTACCAAATAGTTAATAAGATCCAGAATCTAGTAATATATTTATCCATAGAAAAATAGATGCTACATCAAACTTGGTACTGTAAGTTGCCATTATTCTACACATATGCTTGTTATCATTTACTTTGTACTTTCAACATTTAATATCTTTCCTGTTCAAATTCTATGCAACCTTTTAAAATCAGTTTGAGTGTACATTTTAAATATACATATATGCTTTTTATTCTATAGGTTAACATATTTATTGGTAATTTCATTCCAATTTGTATGTTTATGACACAGGGCATTTTGGATTTTCAGTGTGTGTGTGTGTGTGTCTGTGATATCAAAAAATACGAAAATTGTACTGATTCTGGACTTTATACATACTTAAGACTCATTCATTCTTTAGTGTATATCTATAAAGCTCACATCATGATGCTTTTAAGTCCTTCTTCTGTGCAGGCTGATATAATGCATAGGTCAGATGTTCATATTGTAACTGCAACATGTTAATTAACTTATTTATTTATTTTCTGTGTTCCAGATTCTTTTTTAGGCATCCTGGCTATAAAAATGACTATCAGTCCATATGCCATGAAAAGCCACAGTCTAACGGAGAAAAAACTAGTAAACAAACAGTGAAATACAGTAGATTTACCAGATATTAGAGTTCCATAGAGAATAAAAACATCTCTCTGGGAAAGGGTGGAGAATCTTATGAAAGTTCTTAAAGATGAAGATGTAGGAGCTGAGTTGAGGAAATTTAAAATATAAATAGAACTCATTTGAGTGGTCAGGTAGTAGAGTAAAAAGAAAGAAGATTAATTCTAGACTTGTGGTTTTCAAAGTATGGATCCTAGGAGTCACCAATATATTGTTAAATATATTGTTATGTTTTTTGATATTGACATTTGCAACGTTGTACAAAAGCAATAGTTGCTAAAACTGCTAACTGCTGGCCCTGTAGCATTAGTCAACATAGTAATACAAGATTCTAATTAGTAGTTATTAGATTTTCATTGTCAACTAACAGGAGGAGAAAAGATCCAGTTTCACTGAAAAATGCCCTTGAAGAAAGTGTAAACAATAATATTTTTATTAAATTTATACCCTTCAGTACAGATGTCTTCATAGCTTTTATTGTAAGTTTTAAATAATTGATAACTCTTCAAAAACAAGTTTTAATTACTTCTAACATGGTAGTTAACTATGGACAGCATCCACAGACATGAATTTTCTCTGGAGCTTTCAATAATATTTAAAAGTATAAAGTTCCTTAGATCAAAAAGATTGAAAACTACTCTTGTAGAATGGAGCTCAGATTCTTTTCAATATGAAGACATAAAAAAGCATGAGGTAGACATGGAGCCATTTCTTATGATTAAAATACTGATTGTATGGCATGAATGCGTATGATATGAAGGAGTAGTGACAGGAATGAGTCTCATCTTGACAGATTTGCTCTGCCAAAATAAGGACCTTTAAAAAATTTTATTGATGTATGGTTTATATACCATACAGTTTGGCACTTTAAGTTGTACAGTTCAATCATTTTAGATATATTAGATTGTTTGTTTTTAAAGTCATAGTGAAATATATATGGATGTGTTGATATATACAAATTACAAAATGTGCCATCTATAAATCTATCAAGTCTAGACTTTCATGTAAGTGGAATACTAAAATACTGATCTTTGGTGTGGGACTTATTTTGCATAGAATAATATTTTCAGTATACATTCATGACACAGCATGAATTGGAATTTCATTCCTTTTTATGTATGAATAGTATACTATTGTATGTATATACTATATTTTATTTATCGATTCATCTATTCATAGACACTTGGGTTATCTCCAACTTTTGATTATCGTAAATAATCTTGTAATGAACACTGATGTACAAATAGCTATGACAGGAATTTTAATTTTATTTAGCAGATGGAGGGAAAACAACAATAATGTAAAGGTGATACAAGTTTTATAAAGATCACTCTTTGTTAAGCTTGATGAGACATAAAAACAGTCTTAAATTAGAAATGCCCTCAGAGGTTTTACCATATCCAGATCCTGTTTCAACAGTTGTAAATTAAATTGAACATAAGAATAAAGTATATGCAAATCTTGGCCCTTCTAATCCTCCCATCAATATCACAACAATTGAAATCAATGATCTTTTAAGGACTGTAGGTATTAATTCAATGTGGAGGGAAGATATGAAACATAATTGACAAAAGCTTGGGATAGGTCAAGCTGGGATTTAAATCCTAGTTTGCTATTATTTTCTCTTTGGTACTGTCAATTTCCTCACCCATAAAATGGAAAACAAACTCTTAATGTTGTTGAGAGGGTTTTACATGAATAAGTATGTATGTAAAGAATTTACAACCAAGCATAATTTTAAATTAAAACTTTAGCATATTGGTGGATTATTTGAGATAACAATCTTTGTCCTAAATTATGTTTAGCATATGAAATACAGCATTAAAACAATCAGAAATAATTACCATTATAATAGATTTAAGATGGTGATTGAAGTATGACTAGAATTTAAATTTGATTAATAGTAGGCTACACTTTTCAAATATTTGTTACCACCGCTAACCCCTACCAAGAAATTGCTATTTGTCTAAGCACTGAAAATCTATCTTGAAATTTATTTATAGTTTGACTTGCCAGATTGAAAAAAAGAAAAGAAATACAAACAAAATGAAACAAGAAAACCCCAAATAGAAATTAAGTTACTGACACATATACAAGTAATGTGTAAAATTCATTCATCTTAATATGCAATTTTATAAAATCTGGAATATATTTTCTTTTGTTACATGTTTATTGTTCAAAATGTACGTTGGGAGGCCATCTCTGGCTTTTAAACAGCAGACATAGATATATTTTAAAAGTGAAAATTAATAAGAGATTCTTCATCTTAGAAAATAAATGGAATTTTCCTTGAATGAAAAGCAAAGCAGAAATACAAACCAAAGAGAATTGCTGATGAGGCTGCTTAGCTGCCTGGAACCTACAGAGACACAAGGCCTAAAAAAGAACGGGCAGCTTAAACCAAGGACTGGGGAAATCCTGCTCCACTAGAGGCAAGGCTGAGACACAGCTGTGCCACATGCTTCCCGGGCCAGTGACCTGTAGGAAGTTGATAACACTGGAGGCTTGGAGACCCCAAAATAGCTCTGTCCACAGCTCTGACCCAAGCCATCGTGGCTGATGGCTCTGCAGCTTCTTACACACCCTGTGAAGCAAATCTCCAACTCGATCATGAAAGAGAAGGCTTCAGTGTAAAGCCCAAAGGTCAAATGAAGGCAATTAGAGAACCACCCAGGGGAGAGAACTGAGTATTGGAAAAGAGGTTACAAATAAACCCCTTTCCTCAAAAAGAATCTGCAAATTCAATTTCTACTACACATGGATTTTTCAGAAAGATAGCTTAAAAACACTAATCAAAAGATAAATTAAAATAACAGAAAAATATTAAGTAGAGTTTGGTTAAGTTTTTGTGGTTGTGTCTTGAAAGACAAAAAAGGGGGAAAAATGACTGAAAAAGAAATAGTGAAAACAAAGAGGCCAAATAATATACATAAGAAATGCCTTCATTGAAATAAAAACAACTAAATACTTTAGAAATGAAAAATAGTCACTATAGGGCCGGGGATTTAGCTCAGTGGTTCCGCCGCCTGCCTTGCAAGCGCAAGGACCCGAGTTCAATCCCTGGTACCAAAAAAAAAAAAAAAAAAAAAGAAAGTCACTATAATAACACTTTTAAAAAACCTAGTGGGTAGAATATAGTTTATGCTACTGGAATAGTCAGAGTGAAATGCATAAATGAGATACTAATTAATAAAGAATTAATTGTACAGAGAGGATAAATAAACATAAGAATAGTTGTGAGATTTAGAGGATAAATTCATGAGTTTATATACTTTTAACCAGTAAATGTTGACATTGTCAAAGAGGAGAAAGAAAAGAAGGGTAGAAATGTAACATTCGAAAAGATAAGCATTGACTAGAATAAGTAAGAAGTGAGTCCTTAGGTTTAAAATGCAATCTAAAAGTTGAGAAAAATAATAAGATTGTCAGCCATCAAATAAAACTGACCGGAATCATGAGAAAAAGAAAAAAAGTTGAAAACCTTAAAATGCTATCAGAAGCAATAGCTCATCTACAGAGGAGACAGTGAGATTTAAACAAACATCTTATCAGAAAAAAGAGTAAAATCCTCAGACTCTTATGGAAGCATATATTTCCTTAATGAAGAGAAATACAGATTATTCCAAAAGTACAAAGTCAGTAACTATACAATCTGTGTATTTTCACTGAAATAAAGGAGTTAAAATAATGGCTTCAGATTTGACTAGAATGTACGCAAAGAAATACACTCTGCAGTGACTATTCAGTGTCTCTGTTTTGGTTTTACAAAGTAATATCCTTATTCCATTGGATGCATTCTTAACTTTTGCTTTTACCAGCTATAACAGCAAAAGTTGCTTAATATAGGTTCTAATAGAGACCACCATGGTGAGTGAAATAACCCAGACTCAGAAAGTTAAATATCTCCTGCTTTCTCCTATATAAGTAAACTCAGAATAAAAAAACAAATGAAAATAAATTAAACAAAGGAAAGAGGACAGGAAAGAAGTTGTACTACATAAATTCACTGTGTGAATGATTCATAGAACAGAAATCCATGTGCAGAATTTTCCTCAGTTGATTTTAATTACTTGATTTATTAATAATTGATTTATCAATTATTAATTAATTGATTTTAATACTCCAACTTTTTTCATAGCCTTATTTGCCATACCTATAGCATAATATATGGCTTACATTTGTTGTGCTTGCAGAATAGCCATCTCAAGGATTCCTCAGGCCATTATCAAACAAATCATTTTTGCTACACTAAAACTCATGAACACTTTTAGATTTTTATCAAGTAGAATTGCAGTGTGTAGCTGCATGGTTTACTGAAATGTTGACCAGCTAAGTGTTAACAAGTGTTCTCTGTTACATTGTACATTCCCTTCCATTTTTAGGCAATTTGAATCGAGAAGTCTTCCTACTTATGCAAGACAGCTTGACCACTAAATTATTCATATTCATACCTCGGTCCATTTCTCTATCTTCTCCAAATTTTAAGTGGTCTTTCTGACTTTATTGTTCTTTCGTTTTACTTTCTAATGTAGTTTGGAATAACCTGAATCTTGTCACTAGATGCTGCTCTACCTAAAGTTGAACTTTGTATCCTTTCTCTCTGAATACAATCTGTCTTTTGTGTCTATCCATCATTAACCTCCCGAGTTGTGAAATATTCCTGTAATTACTACCTAGAATTTCCCATTTGACTCTGTTTAATTGTCTCCTCATCATATTTATTATTGTAACAAGCTGTAGACCAAGAGATTAAACATTTGGTGCCATTTTTACTGGTTTCCTAAACCATCAAATGCTACTTTCAACATTTCCTTTCCTGTTCCTGATTATACAAATGCAGTTCCTCTGGAAACTTCTACCAATAGTTACATTTATTTTTTCTATTTTCATGGCTTAATCACAATGATGATGCACCACTCATGATATTGGGTTTCATGGTGTGAAGGGATCTTAACTGAATTTAAAATTTCTCCCAAATAGGAACCATTGCAAAAGCTATAAAATCCTTCATTCTGTTAGCTCCAAGAGAGAAAAAAACCATGAAGTTAGGAGATTAACAGAAGATTCAATAGTTCCTGTTTCCAAACTCCAAGTTCTCTAATTTATACCTTGATTAATAGACCAGTGTGAAATTTCTATATATTTATTGCAATTTACGTTTTTTATGTGTTAATGTTAACTCACAGGCAACCTACTAACATCATTTTCTTACTTAAAAATAGAAGCCTCTCTGACATAATTATGGAGTCATTAATTTTCTTTGCACTCAGGTTCCAATGTCACAATTATTTTAAATCCTCCTACTCTTAAAGACCTTGTGCTATTTATTCATTATGCACTTCACTTATCCATTGTCACTATCAAAGCCAAGTTTTCATTTCTTTATACTTGCTAGTCCTTTACTTGCTCTACTTGCCTTGAATTTCTAAAAGTCTAGCTATCAGGTACCACAGTGTTTTCATTGGTTACATCGTAAAACACTAGTTGATTATTTTTTGAATCTCAAATTGTAAACAACTAACTTCTTTCCAGGGTTTATGTGATATTAACCTATTTGATACATCTCTTCACAAATGTTTCTTTGACATTAAATTTCCCCTTTTCTCTACTCTTATCACATCTTTGTGTCTTCAGGAATATACCGTGTTCTTCCCTAACTTAATGTTTTTTCCCATGGAGCTAACACTGAATGAAAGTGATTTTATAACTCTTGCAATAGACCCTATTTGGGGGGAAATTTTAAATTCAGTTCAGATCCCTTCACACCATGAAACCCAGTATCATGAGTGGTGTATGTTTTTATCATTTTTCTTATTTGTTGTTATATAATTTTCTTTTGTTTCATTTTCATGTGTATGAGCTCTCTAAAGAACTATCGGGTGGCAGGCTTGGGGTGTAACTCAGTAACAGATCATGTGATACCCTATGAGAGGCTTTGGGTTGGATCCAGGACAAAAACAAAAGAGAAATATCAAGTGGTTCTCAAGTGCTTCTTGGCAGGATGCATTGGATCTGCTCTTTGCTTCTATAAAATAGAACCAACCGATAACTTAGATAATAAAAAGACTTGGTTTTATTATGAATTTCCTATGTGCTAGGAATGGAATTAAATTATTAGAGGGCTTGTCTTAAGACTCAATTTGCAGCTTAAAAGTAATGCTGTTACAGTTGTGCCTTGGTATTGGACTACTTTGAAACTCATTGAATTTGGTAGTCAAATTTGATGCTCACATTTTCATTCGAAAATTTTGTTTTGGCATTTGTCACTTGGTACTCAAAGTGCAAGTTGTAATTTGTCAGTTTTGATCGTCTCATAACCCATTCCCGTCAGAATGGTTAGTTTGTTCTTGTTGGATTTGGTACTTGTCTTTCCTCCAGGAACTACTTAACAATGAGCACTGAGGTACCCTGCACTTCAATTGTTTACTTGGTTTTATTGAGGTAGGGTTTCAGAATATGCACACTTAAGTTTTTTTGAACAGTACTATGTAATATTGGTTAAAAACATATATTAGAGCCAGGATCTGTCTCTGAACTCAACTTCCTGTGCCCCCTCTTGTTCACCACTTACTAGCTGTGTCTTGGGGCAAATTATTCAACCTCTTGTTATATGTTTTCTCTTTTGAAAATAAAGAAAATATTAACAGTCTCGGGTTGATGTGATTAAATGAGCTGCTATATTTTGGTTAGAAATGGTACTAGACTATGGTGAGAACGGAACAGGCAAATTCCATATGTTGGGGTTTGAGACCTCTTGTGATTTCTGAACCACAAAGTCAGCTTTAGCTCAAGTAGTTTCTTCCTCTTGTTAGACTTCCCATTAATTAGGATTGACAATTTGATTTTTTGTCTTCATTTTCACTAATTTATTTATTTTTAAAGCAACTCATCGCTATACATTAGTATAATATGCCCAGCAGGCAAAATAACACCTATACTATGCGAACATTTTTGAAAAACAAATACATTTTTTCTCTTCAAACTTTCAAACACTGCAATGAAGAAAGAAAGGAGGGGACATTCATGGTGAAGAGGACTCAGGGCTCCGGAGTCCTTACGCATCTTACAGTGGTACTGAGTACAGTGGATTGTCATTTTACTACTGGCCTGACATATGAACAACTTGGTCAATTAGTTAATGCGAGACTCATCTACCTCTTG
The DNA here is from genome assembly GCF_000247695.1 of Heterocephalus glaber. Next base: position 40,440,648 of record NW_004624732.1, on the reverse strand, counting down.
TTATCTATAGCATGTGCTCAGGTAAACATCCAGATCCCAGCTGTATTGACTTAGAACCAACCTGAGTTACAAACAGCCCTCAGAAACTGATTGAGTTTGTAAGTCCATTATACTTGTGCTTGCCAGATACACGTGCTAAACATGGTGGGAGATTTTTCTTGGAATTATGTGAAAGGGATTCATGCTCTAATAGCATATGCTTATTTGATTATCAAAAGTTCGTGGAGATGGAGAAGAAATGACAGTAGAAAGTTATATACCTGAGGAAGTCTGAATTCCTTTCATTGGAATCATTTTGATTTTCCAGAAGTCTGAATCTTTCTTTTTTGCCTACTCATTGTGCCTTGGGGACCACTGATGACATATCTTTGATGGTCTTCTACTATGGGAATAATGGTAATAAAGGCCTAAAAATAAGGTAAGAAAGGAATATTGATAAATTAGAATGCACTACCTATGTAAGAACATCAGTAGTGTACGTAATCGTTTCAGTGTGGTTTGTCACACAGCTCATGTTGAAATTGGATTGCCATTGTGGTAGTAGTGGAATGTAGGGCCTTTGCGAATGATTAGATCATTAAAAAGAATGAATGCCTTTGGCATGCAAGTGGATTTGTTCTTGTACAGACAGATTTGCTCCTCATTCTGTCCCTTATCCACCTGGTCTCTTGCCCTTCCAGTTTACCTTCAGGTTATCATGCAGTAAGAAAGCATTCCCCTGAAGCTGCTGCCATAGCCCTTGGACTTAACCGCCTCCAGAACTCTGAGATACATAAACATCTTTCCTTTATAAATCACACTGTGTCAGGTATTCTATTATATCAAGGGATAATGGACTAGGCCATCCTATAACAAAGCACATTTTAAAAAGTTATTTTTGCTTTACCTCTTTTGAACCTACAGGATAATAGAAACATATGTGTAGAGTGATAGCAAATTACAGAAGTTACTAATAATCCATGAACATCTGAAAGTGGCAAAACCTTTATAAAGTTCTCTGTTTTTGTTATATTCACTAAACTTTGGGATTCAAATGGGCTCAGTCTGGTGAGATGAACTAGTGAGGCAGGTTATTTGATAGTATATTGCTTGCGTTGGATGACAGCAGTACTTCAGTCTGGAATGGCTCATGTCTGTGAAACTGCCTGCTGATTGTACCTTTTAGTTTGATAGGTAATAAGGGTAAAGTGAGTTTAATTTAGTCACCATTCAAAAGACAGCTACAGTGATCTTTATTCTATGCCAGTTTTAAATAGAGAACAAAGAATTCAGAGAGAAAATGAGCATTTGTTTCAAAATAAATAACAAGAGAAACAATTTTCCAGGTAATTTTTTCTCAGGATGGCATAAATTATATGTTTGTCCCTGGAAAGCAAATTTAACAATTTATTAAATACCACTTAGAGAACATTTAGACATTTACTTATAACTTATTTTGAAAATTCCCTATTTTCCTCACTCTTGGATTTACCACCATTGCTATTATCAAAATAAATATTCAGAATGCAAAGAAGCAAATCGAAAAGTAACACAATTTAGGAATGATATTGGTATATAGCACATTATATAACACAGTTTCTCATTCTCAACATGTACTAATAAGAAATGGTTTCCTAAAGTTGTACTGTTATACAGGGTCTTCTTCATAATTTGTACATAAGAACTACACAAATTCAGAAATGAGGCTGGATCCTTCTCATATTTTCTGAAATGTATACTTGAAGTAAGGCATTTAAATTCAGATCTATTAAACATCCTCTCTATTAGAAAATTACATTATATTTAAGGTTAAGGTTAAAATTAAGTCTTTCTCTCTCTTCCTTCTGAATAAACATTAAATATGCTATTTCCATACCTGTACTTCACTTGCTTAATGGGAGTTCACACTTTCCACTTCAGATTTAGTTTAGCTCTACTTCACACTTAGAAAACACACACACACACACACACACACACACACACACACACACCATGGCCTTACCACTACCACAAACAGTAGACAATTATCCTTATTAAAATGCTGTTATTTTCTTTTTGTTATTCTTTCCCCTAGTAACGTTGTTGCTACGTGAGAGCAGCCTGAGCTCCCCTCCTCATATTCTCTGCAGCCCAGCCTGCTGTATTCACACAGGATACGGTGTCATGCTTGTAACTAATGCCTTTAGGGAGGTCTAGCACTGGTTACAGAGCTCTTGGGACACACTGAGTGATCAGTGAGTAGTCATTAAATGAAGAAGTCATGTGCTCATGGGAAGTCAAAATTCTTGCCTTCCTAGAATTTAAAGTGACAGGGAAAATCTTATCAGTAAAAATAAGTACACAATTATAGTCCTTGTTTATATACATATTTTAAGTAGGTATCTTAGTTTTCTTTCTTTGTAATATAACATTGATTGACTTAAAAAAAATCAGTACACATTGCCAAAAGACAAGCATGGTATGAGTATAAACAGAATTGTTCAGGCACTCTGAGTAGAATGAAATTTCTTTTAGCCAGGATAATGAAAGAGGCTTCATAGAGTAAATGGTTTGAAATTCCATTTTTGTGGCATTATAATGATGCCTGGCCAAAAACCGTAAGGGAGAAACAGATGACTATTTTACATTTATTAATATTTTCAACCTATTAATATCTTAGAGAATACAGTGAGGACAATAAACATTTATCTCATTTAAAAATCAACTGCTGAGCAACAGTTTCTTAAAACAGAAGAGACTTCAGGGGTATGGAATACAGTTCTACCCATAAATGCAGTCCTGTATTCCCAGGGCACCACAGTTTTTAGACATAACAAATGAGTGTAATCTAGCCAATGTTTACCTTACTCTGAGAGTACACAAGAAATGCTCATTTTTTCTTTATTATCGTATTCCCTCCAAAAGTACTTGGTATGAAATGAATTTAATGTCTGGACTTGAATCATACATACTAGCAAAGATGAGCTCTGACTAAACAATATTTTACTATTTTTGAGGAGACATAATCACAGTTGTCAAGTAGAAATTTTCTTAAGATAATATTGTAATTGAAAATTATCACCTTCTGACAAGATACATTATAAATGAAAATTATAATCTTAATTCTTGCCTTATTTAATTCATTTTGTCCAATATTCATTTAATATCAATCAAAAAGCTGGTATTTAGACTCATTTGAAACCAAATATCTGTGATTTTATAAGTAACAGTATATTTTCTTACACACCTCTCTTCAGCAGAAACACTTCGTATCAGGTTTTGAAATCCATAGAAATCTTATTTATTTATTCTCATATAAAATATTGCAGTATTTTTCCTGATATGAACATATTTTTCACTAATATGTCATTTATCTTTTGTCCTTAGATATGAATAAATCAATAGATGTTCATGTATTTATTATTTTTGTTTTTCTTTTATTATTTGTTCACAAATAGTTCTGAGCATTTAATTTATGCTAAATGTTTAGGGATGTGATTTAGTGTATCTTCAACAGTTTTCCTTTGGAATGTTATAAATAATACAATTGATATATAATCATACAAAATGTATTACCATTGAAATCATGAAGCTAAATGTGTTCCATTCAGTACTCATCATGAGTAGGATAATGATTTTGTTCAGTAATGCTGGCACAGCTACCTTATAGTTATATTTTCTCATGACTTATGTCCCATGTGGCTTAGCTTTAAACATACAGTTAATGCAGAATATCATTTCACGCAGTGCTGACATTTAAATTTCACGAAATCAATAATATCATTTCAATGGTTGTGAAACCATTGATATTTTCTTTTCAAGAGTGTAAATTATAATAAAAATACAAAGACGATATCTAAATCTTTCCTTGCCTATCTATTGAGAGATTTATCTAACACGTTCTAGTGCTTCCCTCCTCACAGTCATAATGTTCTTTGATGCCAAGAGAGATTTGAAAGTCAGTATTCTGTTGAGGTTAAAGTCAATCAGGGGCTTTGGAGTAAGGGAGACTCAGATTCAAAGGCAGACTTTGTTCATGCCTTGTGCAAGATTATACTGAAAAGTAACAGAAAAATAGAATTTATTAGTGGATTATAAACAGGTTAATTGAAACAATGCTAATGGATTGCTCACCACAGTTCCTAGCACATAAACTACTTTTTACCAGTTTGTTCATTGTAAAAATATTGTGAATCTCAACTAAGTATGAAGCAACCACTGGAGAAAGTTTATTTGTTCTAACAAAGCCATAATTCAGAAGCACCATTAACTTAATTTCTTATTGCTTTTAAAAACATTATATACACTAAAAAATACATTATATAGACTAACTTATTTTAACTTACCTACCTAGTTACTTGTAAAACAATATATTATTATTAGTTCACTTCTAATTTCAGAATTCTAAAGATGCTAAGGAAAGGGACAATCACAATCCTGATGTTATTCAAGTAGTTCTTCAGGTTCCATTCTTATTCTTACAGGTCAGATGAAAAAGTAAGTTTATATTTTGTGATATTTGTTTTGAGATGAATTTTGTGTCTGTATTAAATTCATGTGCTGAGATCCTACACGCTAGTTCCTCAACATGTGACTATATTTGGATTTAGGACCTACGAAAATGGAAAGTAAAATGAGCTCCTGGAGGGATCCTATTCCGATATGACTGGTGTCCTTATAAAAAAAAGTGTAGATTAGGATGCAGGTAACAAAAACTGAGGAATGACCATGTTTGAACACAATAAGGCAACCATGAGCAATCTAAGGGGTGGCCTCAGAAGCTGCCAATCCTGCCAGGTACTTGATCTTAGACCTGTAGTCTCCTGAAATGTGGGAAAATACATTTCTGTTATTTAAGCACTAGTGTGTCATATTCATTTATGCTGCTTTACCAGTAGTCAAAGGAGAGATTAGTGGATTACTTTTGGAGGAAAACATGTAACTAGAGATATACAGTGTATAGAATAGCTCCAATTACTTCCTTAAGAAGAAAAACAAGATATCTAATCTTTATGCTACATTCTGAGGTTTTTGATGCATTAAGATCTATACTGATTTTAAGTGTCATAGACAAGAAGTGATAACAACTCAAGTATGAAATTTGATAATACTAAGCTTTCTACTATCTATTAAAATTCCACATAAATTTTATTAGTTTTCCACTGTAAAAGGAAGACATGATTGAGAGCAAACACAAACACACAACTCTACTCACATGATTTCATGATTTTATTCACCATCATTTCAAAACTCCATCCATGCCTGCCTATCCCCATTATTCTCAGTAAATATATTTTCTCCTTATCTTACAAACAAAGAGTAGAAGTATCCCATGAATTTTCTCAGGTTACGTCATTTCCACTATCAGAAGTAGTTGCGTTCATTGGAATGTGATATGGTTTAGAATCTGGACTCTAAGGTAATTTCTTGTGTTTTAATTATAGCTCTAATAATTCTGTGAGCTTTATATATTTTACTTTCCTCATCTATAAAAAGGGGATAATTGTAGTATCCATCACAATATATAAGGTTCTTAGAATAGTGCCAGCCAAACTTCCTCATATGGTAGAAATATGCATGTTACATATACATTATATACACATAAGATACATGTGAGTATAATATATATGTGAGATTTCATGTTCAATTAAGGTTAGGTAGTATTACCTTATATATATCCATTTTTGTCTTCTTTCATGGTTTCTTTTGAAATTGTATCCTTATACCTAATGCTACTGAGACTATAGCCTCCTTATCTCCCAAATTTTTTATTCTCTATTTTACATATGTTGTTTCTCCCTATCTAGTAATTCTCCATAGAACCCTGTGGGCTCTCTCCTCTTTCACACTGAAAATAAAACCCAAACTAAATCTCCTTCTTTCTCTGTTCCTATCTTTCCTCTTACCGTTTTTTTTTTTTTTTTTGGTATTGAACCCAGGGTCTTCACACTGCTGTATCTTCAGCCTTTTTTCAAATCTCCAGGCTGAGTTCAAAATTGCCGTCCTCTTATCCCAGCCTCCCAGAGTACTAGGATTACAGGCATGTGTCCTTGTCCCTGTCTTTACTCCCACATTTTCTCAATAAGTAATATATACCCAAGGACTCTCTTTCATTCTTAAACCATGGTGATTTGTCATACACTCCCTCAGTGCTCTGATAACAGACACCAATGACTGTCTGGCAAAAATAATTACTTTATTTCACTTAAAATTGTTGACCACCTTCTACGTCCAAATATCTGTGCCTCTCTTGACACCTGTTTCATGAATTTGTTCATTGCACCTAGTTCTCCTTCTGGTTTTCAGCCTAATCTTTTATAAACATCTTTGTTCTCTATAAGGCTTCTTTCCTACTCCAAGAGATGTCAGTATTGTTTGCATGACTGTATTCTAGTCATCAAAAACGAATTGCAATTATGGTTTTGTTGATTTGTATAGCTCAGTGGTAGAGTACTTGCCTACCATGCTGGAGACCTGGGCTAAATAAACAGCACCAAAAATAAAGCAAATCTAAAAAAAAATTATAGTTGATATTGTTTGCTATATCCTTACTGTTTACAATGATGTTTGAAACATAATAGGTTTACAATAACTGTTTCATACATTCAATACTTTGATTCATTTTTCCTATTATTTTAACATCTTATAGTCTTTTTGAGCAGAGAGAAATGTCTTATAAGAGAATTACACACACACACACACACACACACACACATATATGTTTGAGCACAAGTTAAAATCCAGCTATACGTTTTTAAAAAGCTAATCAAAACTGTTTCAAGAGAAACCACCAACACTGTGAAGAGACAACACACAATGTGGGAAAAAATCTTCACCTGCTGGTCCTCAAAGGTCTACTATCTAGAATATATAAAGAATTTTAAAAAATTCAGACCTCCCAAATTTAAAGACCCAATCCAAAAATGGGCATCTGAAATGAACAGACATTTCTCAGACAAAGAACTAGAAATAGCAAATAAACATGTGAAAAAGTGTTCAACATCACTGGTCATTTGAGAGATGCAAATGAAAACAACACTTAGATTCCACCTCACTACAGAAAGAATGGCTGCTCTCATGAAATCAACCAATAACAAATGCTGGCAGGGCTGTGGGGAAAGAGGAACACTGCTCCACTGCTGGTGGGAGTGTAGACTAGTGCAACCACTGTGGAAATCAGTATGGAGACACCTCAAAGAACTAGGACTGGAAGTCTCATTTGACCCAGCTATTCCCCTGCTGGGGATCTTCCCCAAAGAATTAAAGGAATCACACCACAGTGATATATGTGTATCCATGTTCATAGCAACACAATTTGTAAGAGCTAAAACTTGAAAGCAGCCCAAATGCCCCTCAAGTGGAGACTGGATAAAGAAAATGTGTTTTTTTTTTTTTTTAAATAAAATGGAGTACTACTCAGCCATAAAAAATGAGAACTTAGAGACATTTATACCTAAATGAATGCACATTGAGGTGAAATAAACAGGACACATGTGTAAATACCTAATAGTTTCTCTAGTGTGAGAAACTGTAAGCATCGATAAGGACTAAAAGGTATAATAGATAAAGTGAAATAGGAAGAAAAGGGGCAAAGGGGAAGGGGAAGTGGGAGGGGTAGGGGAAAAGAAAGAAGGGAATGGAATTAATTTGAGAAAATGAAAAAAATGGAAGCAAAGTCTTTGTAAATAGGGAGGGATGGGGGGGTTGAGGGGAGGGGAGGGGAAGGGGGGAAAATAAGAACCAAGAGAGATTATTTAAAGGTGCAAATTTCCAATGATGAATGTCATCATATTGTATACCTAAAATGTACCAATAAAATAAAATTTTTTAAAAAATGAAAGCCTATACAAAAAAAGTTAAAGAAAAAGAATCCAAATATGACATAATCAGACTAAAATTGTGTCCTTTTCTTAACCTAAATAATACCTATTTAAGTTTAAAGTCAAAATTATAAAGAAAGTAGTGAAATTATTTTATGAGGAGAATGAATCAGTATGGTTACCTTTATATGAGCAGCTACCTTGCAGTCCCATCAAGGAGTGTATTAGAAGAGAACAAAGCATAACTAATGGAAGTATTCTTTTAAAATTATCCCAAAGCATGGGCTTATAATAATATTCATGAATCCACAGATTTAACAGCAGGGTAATCCAAGAAGTTACTCTCATTTTTAAAACATATCATTTTGAAACCAATGAGATGAAAGTTTTTTGTTTTCTTCTGCTATTAGGAAGAGAAATAAGCATTGTATTTTTATTTATTTTAAAAAGGGCTTAACTATGGCATCATTGTATTTTATCGGAAGTAAATTCTATTCCTACCCTTTTACCTGACAAAATCATATCAGATTGAGAAATATTTTCTACTGTGAACTCTGAAATAGCCACCACCTAGAGAAGTTTCAGCGGAACACTGGCTGTTGTTTGTACGAAATGTAGCTGGTCTTTATACTTAAATTTTTCTTACTGAAAGCCATTTAAATGTATTTGATTTATTTTGAATTTTCTAGTGGCATTCCTTACAACTTGACTTAAAATGAGGTCAGCTTCTCTGCAGTTTTTAAAAACAGCAGTGTCAACTTGTATGAGAAATTTTTTTAATTTCTCAGGGAGACACTGGAGTAGCAATTTATAGTGAAGTAAATATTGAACTCAAGCTTACCTAATATTTAATTAACTCTTTTTAGGAAGTGAAATTGTATTTCATTAAAACACGCTATAAACATGCGATGACAACTGCTCTAATCCCAGCATTCTGGGAAGCTGATATATAGAAGGATCCCAAGTTCGATCACAGTCTGTGCAATTTAGACACTTTTGATTGAAGACTGTTTGGTAACCTTAAACTTAGTAAGAAAGATACTGAATGTAAGATTGAATTTGAAAAGGTAAAATTTAATCTTACGTTTTTGAGACAGTGCCTATTTTGAACTTTTAGTCATCTCTGTGTGTGTGTGTGTGTGCGTGATGCATGTTAGCCAGTTCTACCACTAAGCTATATCCCCAGCCTCTAGTCATTTCATTCATTAGCTGATTATTTTATTCTCTTGGAATAAATTATCAAAAAAAGTAGGATGAGTTTGACAAATCGACACAATTTTTTTTTTTTTTGTACCGAGGATGGAACTCGGGTCCTTGTGCTTGCACAGCAGGTAGCGAAACCACTGAGTTAAATTCCCAGCCCTAAATCGACACAACTTTATTGAATTTATTATTGCTTTACTATTATTATTTTGTTCAAATGTAAGGGCAGTTTTATAGATCTATTTGAATAGGCTATAATTCTTAATCAAACATTAATCGGGATATGGTTGCGAAGGTATTTTACAGATTTGATAAAGTTTACAATTGGATGACTTTAAATAAGGGAAATTGCCCCGTGTTACCTGGGAATGCTCAATCACATTACAAGCATCTCTGAAAAATGACAAGAGTGTCAAAAGGCAGAGACAGAAAATGATTTGATAACCAACAAAAGCAGAATAAAGTGACGTGGTTACAAACCAGGTACTATTAGGCTATGAAAGCTGGAAAACACAAAGAATATATTTTCTCCTAGAATCTATAGAAGAAAGTATTTCTGCCTAAACAAAGGTGAGATAGACTTTGAAATTGTCACCTCCGAAACTGTGAGATAAATTCTTGTTCAGAGCTACTAAATGTTTGGCCATATGTTAGAGCAGCATTGAGAAACAAACACAGATTTATTTCCCTACTTTTAAGTGGGATATCGCTGTAATAAAAACAAAAATATGTAGAAATGGCCTTGGAATTTGATCATAGGCAAGGACTGGAAGAAATTTAGGACAGTAGAGAAAAATTCCGGATTGCTTCAAATGGGAGATATATTGAATTTAAGGACTCAGCTAACGAGGACTCAGAAAGAAGAGCAAAGGAGAGTAGAGAAAACTAATTATTGTAGGGAATGTTTAAGTCTTGGAGATGAATGTCAGAATTGTGCATCCTGCAGGGGACAGCTCAGAAGGAAATGAAAGATATGGAAACTGGAAACCATTATTAAAACCTGGAGGAAAGATGATTCTTGTAACACAGTAATAGAAAACATAACTAAATTATTTTCTACAGTTATATGGAAAGTGGTGAACATAAGAAAATGATTTGATAATTAACTGAGGACATTTCCAAGCACCATGTTGAAGGATATGTTCTGGTTTTCTCTTCCTAGTTGTAGCCAAATGAAAATGTAATGAGATAAACTGAGGAAAGAAATCAGTAATCAGGTCCTGTGCATTCAAAGGGGCTCCCCCACTCCAGTAATTACAGGAAGAGTTCTGGCAAAGAAATTCAGGAGGCATAAATAGTTTAAATATGATTTGTTTCTTTGAAGAAAAATGCCACTGAAAACTAAGATTAAAAACAAAGACACTTTTTTATGAGATGATAATTTTTGTGGTTCCAGGAAATTTTTCCATCATTTTATGGCCTTGGTTCCCTAATACATGAAGTGGTCTCACAGGAGAAAATAAAAGAATGGAGGAAAGTAATTGTGATACATTACAAAAATATCCTACCCTGATGATAGTTTGATGACAACTTTGATGGCAATAAAGAGATGGTGCTAAAATGAAATGAAATATTCTGTAAGTCCCAATCAACTGGATTCATAAATGCATCTAGCACATATGGTAACTTGTAAGAGAAAACCAAGCAAGTTTCTCTTTTATATTGAATCTTCTTAGAGCCTTTACACTATGGATGTGAGTTGGGAATTTCCAAAGAGGAGAGTTAGTTTGCTCTTTTCCAAAGCTAAAAGTACCACCAATTAATTTCTTAAACCAGTGTTTTCTTATCACTATCATGGAATCAACTGGACTATTTAATGCCTAAATTACATGTAAAGAAAATACATTCTTTGCTTTGTGTGAAACAATTCATATTCAGAATATGTGTTTTACTTTATTTCCGTTTTTATTTTTTGAGAAAGTGACAATGTTTTAAACTGTATTAGTTTATTCACGATAAAAAAAAAGGACGAAAGGAAGGAAGGGAGGGAAGGAGGGAAGAAGCGAGGAAGGATACAAACCAGAATTTAATGATTTGGAGAATTCTCAAACTAAGCTAACTCCAAATTACACTAAAATAAAAAGATTGTTTCAAAACATATATTCTGGATCCAGGGATATATTTGTTTCTTGATGCTTTAGAACGTTTGACTGAATTTTACCACTTCTGTCTATGAAATTGATATATAAATAATTTTCTTGTCATCTTTTTAGGTAATAAAATTAACAGCAAAACATATATTCTATGCCAAGTCACATTCGTGTTTACGTAATCTCCTACTTCTTGGTCTTAACTCATAACTTCTACTGAAAATGCTCTAACTTATATAGATGGCATGAGTTAAGAAATTGAAGATTTTTTTCCACAGACGTTTCTTCTAAAGTTCAGACTCTCCCTCCCTTTCCCAATATTTTGAGGGATTATTTATTTATTTATGAATCTGTTTGTGTGAGTGTTGGTGTGTGTAATAATTGGATGATACAAAAAGATTTTTACTTTCCAAGCAAACCTTGGGAATGAATGAAGTCAAGAATGACAATATAAAAAGAGAATCTCTGAGAACTAAGAAAAACAAAATTAATTTACAGTTCAGATTATCAACAGCTAGGATAGTGTAAAATGTACATTGTTGTACATTACCTGGAAAAATTTTTAAAAATATTCTCAAAAAGACCATAACTAAAGTAATCTATGAAATCCAGAATACCTTTTACATGTTCTGCATAATATACAGTTTCCTTGCTTAGCAGGGAATTTGTCATCGTGTGTAAACAAACTACATGGAAGGTCGTTTTCTCAGGGCGCTCACATATGGCCTTGAAACTGAAATATATTTCTGGTTAGTTTCCATAAGACTTTGCAGTAGTGAGCACATTTCCAATGTTTCTTTAGTAAAAATGGCCACAAGTAGCCATTGGTGTACACAATGGGAAGAGAAGAAAATAATTAAAATATACAATAATTAAAAATATAATTTTACCATGCTGTAGTTGAAGATGTTATGGTTTAGATTTAGAATTTCCCCTAAATATCTCATGAGTTCAGAGATGGAATTGTTAGAAGGTAATTGGACTACAGAGCCACTGTATTTATCAGTGGGTTCATATGATACTCACCCACTGATGAATCTATAGCCAAATATCATCATTTTTATACTTACTATGGCTGTGTGTTTATTTCTTTACAATCTCTGTTGGAGAAAAATTCTGGACACCAGGTATATATTTGAATCTGTTCTCCAGTGTGAATTCTAGAACTATTTCTCTTTGACACAGAGTTCCTTTTGAAGTGATTAAATACGAATGATTCCTCAGTTACTACATTTTTATATGACTTTAAGTGTCAAGGGAGAAGGAAATATTTGACAACTTAGTTCAAATTTTTGAATAAAAATCATGTCCAAATGAATCATTTGCATTTTAACATTGTCAGATTATGTCATAATGTGACCTTTCTTTAGAAAAATATATGTAAACAATCTTCCCTGTTGTTCTCTTGTAGAAAAATAGTGGTCAAAGTGATTAATGAGTTATGTTCTGAAGCTCTTATTCACTGTAGCAAAAATGCAAAATACTGATTCGTATCCAGTGGTCATCCTTGATTCGGTGATTCAAATGTAAAAGAAATTGTGTTTGAGATTTGCATTTCCTATGTGTGAATTTTGGTGAAATGAAACAAGAATACTATATCGTTACATGTAACTATCTCATTTAAGGAGAAAGCATTGTAGATATTAGAAGTCATTTTCCTAATGTTTCCCTTTTTGTCTAAGAGAATTACAGTGATATGACAGTGGATTTTTAAGGAAGTGTATCAGAAATACATAGATTTTGAATTTAATGGTATATTTTTTCTAGCTTAGGCATAAAGATGGAAGAGCAAATAGTATGTTACTGAACAAACTTCAAATTTGGTTGTCTACATTTCAATATTGGCTGCTTATATTATGATAAATCAGTTTTTCATATTTTAATAAAAGACCAAAAGAGGAATAGTTTTAGTATTTTGTGTTATTAAATATGTTCCAAATGTTGTAAAATGTGCAAAATATGTTTTATTATTTTTTTCTTTCCATCATTTTCTTTTTCCTTTCTTATTTTATTTTCCTTACTTTTGTAAAGCAGAGAATTTAGAGAAAATTAAGAGTTAAATCTCTGAATGACTATTTCCTTCTCCTAAAAAATGTTTAGTTTTTAGTGATTCAGTAATCCTTCAATTTTCTCATTTTGGATATGTACTTTCCACCAAATTTTATTTGCCAAAACAGCAAAAGTTATTTGAAAGATTTTGGACAGTAAGATTGATTTCTTTGGGCAGGGCATTTAGCTCAGTGGTTCTGCTGCCTGCCTCACAAGTTCAAGGTCCTGAGTTCGATCCCGAGTACCAAAAAAAAAAAGATTTCTTTATTTAAACACGTTTTTTACTTTTCTTCTTTCTTTCTTTCTTTCTTTCTTTCTTTCTTTCTTTCTTTCTTTCTTTCTTTCTTTCTTTCTAAGACAGAATCTCACTATGTAGTTCAGGCTGGCCTGGAAACTCTATGTAGTCCAGGCTGGCCTCAAACTCATGGCAATTCTCCTGCCTCAGCCTCCCAAGGGCTGTCATTACAAACATGTACCACAAGAATGATACTTTCTTCAAGAAAAATTTTCACATTACCTATATCATGTTGACACAGAGACCATATTGTGTGATGATTCTGCTTATATCAGGAATGTCTGGATATTGGCTTGAGTCACAAGAGTACCATAATTTCTTTGACAACCACTCGACTCAACTATGATAACAACTGTTGCATTTTTCACATGATCTGCCTGTAATAATCTGTAATTCACTCAAAATTTTTGTTATTTTAATAGCTTAACCGAGTTTGAACCAATTTTAGAATGTCAAATGCCAAAGACATAAATAACTTTGTTCAAAATGTATTGATGCTGTTTTAGACAGCATATCATGTAATATAACATCAAGTTAAAGTTATTATATACTCTGGTCTCTTGTTCTGAAAGCCACAGGGTACTTAATATGAAATTACTTTCATAAAGTTATTTCACTCCATCAACCACTGTTCTTGGCCAATTTGTAAATCATTTATATTTAAACTAATAGTTCATTGTTACAAGTTTTTATTGCCTGACTGTTCTGTTTTCAGTAGTTTTGCAATCTGAGGAATTTGAGGCCACTTCGCCGAAATGATTTTCTTTGGCAAATTTCTTGCTATGTATGTAAAATTTTTCTAGGTTTTTATTAGAAAGAATGGAGTTACCTTTGAAAATTGACATTTTAGACCCGATGGAATGTTCCACACGTTTCATGTGAAAACAGATATTTACTGGCAAGGTTAAAAATAGTTTGCTGTAGGAAATGTGAAATCTTTCCCGTTGAATTCTGTTTGTACAAACTCTGCATCCGTTCTAATGAAAATGACATTGGTTCACTACTAAAATTCTATTTGAATTGACAGCAAATTTATAAATTTCATGTCTTTTTCTATACCTCAAATTATTCTATTCTTTATTTTTTCATAGTTTAAAAATATATCCTCGGGCTGGGGATTTAACTCAGTGGTTTTGCCGCCTGCTGCGCAAGCGCAAGAATCCGAGTTCGATTCCCGGTACCAAAATACATACATACATATATATGTATGTATGTATGTATATATCCTAATCCATTCCTCCTCGGAGTTAATGGAAATTAATATTCTCTGCTTCTCTCCCCCCTCCCCTCCCTAGATTTAAGATGCTAGATTCTCCCTTTTACTATTTTAAATTATACTAAAATACCTTTTCTATGTAGTTGCTTTATTCTTGCTATTTGGAGTTATATTCAAATTTTTGACACACTATTCAGGAACGCATGAAAAGAGAGAAGTAGGAGATAATTATCAGAGAGGAATTAGCATAAAACTATCTGCATTGCTGAGTCATGGAATTTAATCCAGCGGACAAATTTTAAATTAACTTCATGGACCCACGATCTTGCAATATAACTAGCTTCTCTATATGTCTAATGTGGTAGTTGCTCTTTTCCATAATGAAAGTGGAGAGATATTTTTTTATTTCATAATTTCTAACAGCTTTATTAATATTGTCCTGAACCAGTGTACAGGAGAATTGTTGAAGTGAGAAACATTCAAATACACATACGAAAGCAACTGACTTTTTAATATTTAGTCACAATTTTTTATTTCTTTTTAAAGATCGATACATAATTCCATTATTTTCTGTATAAGATTATAGTATGAATGGATTAAATTTATTTTAGCCTATAATAACAAGAAGGGACAGAGGAAATGTGTTTCATAGATAACTAAAACAAGGTGAGAAACATCAGCAGTGATATGTTTAGCAATACAATACTGACAGCACCACAATTATCTGCTTGTCTTTTCTAAATCTGTTCTAATAAAAATAAAATGATTAAGTTGGAAAAGTGAAAGTATATAAAAACAAAAAGAAAAGGGAAAGCAGTGATGGGAAATGTCAACAAGTTCAGAGTGATTAGTAAAATCTTAATAAAATAGAATAAATTAAAATTAAAAATGAGTATAGGTAGAGTAGAAACAAGAAGAGAAAGCTCACTCTGAAGAACCTATGAGACCCCTTTAGTGTTGGGGGCCTCTGTTTTCCAAGTGAGGTGACAGACTTGCAAACGAAACCTTCTAAATCCCCAAGTCCATTCTGTTTCATTGCCCTATACCTAAAGGTAACTCCTGGCCCAGGTACAACACCAGAGAAGTTTTCTACAGAGAATTTAATTGGATTGAGTTTAGTTCCCAAGATTTTGTCACTTGAGATCTCTTATGAAAAAGGCCTGAGTACTTTAGATGAAACACATATTTGACACTGACCTTTTTGAATTAAGCAATTTTGAAATAAACCCCACTTAAAAATAAAGACAGACAAAGATTAACAAATAATTGAAGACTGCCTAAAATCCAAGAGAAAAAGAATGACTGACAAAAAGGAAGCTATAGAAAATGGGAAATAAACCTGTTTAAAATATATCTGAAAGTATTTTACATTGATAAAATCAACAAATATTCAAAAAGGAATAATCAAAGAACTAGAAAACAATATGGAAATGAAACATATTATATCAATAAAACTTTCTTTTGAAAATGAAAAAAATTAAATATAAAGTTGTAAAATGTTTTTAAAACAAGAGAAAAGGGGATAAGTATCAGAAAAGTTAGTAGAAAATTTATCAGAAAAATATACTGGAAGCTTCAGTGAATGAAATGTAATACATAGAAGTTATAACATATAAAACTTACAGATTTAAAAAGCAAAATAATCATATTGAAAAACTCACTAAATGTCCAGAAAAATGAACAAAACAGCAAGTGCTGCATCTGAAGAACAACATTAGAAGAAAACACTTTTGTCTCTCTTTTAAAGAGAGAAAGAAAAAATATTATATACTAAGTTGCAGTGTTAAATATTAAGGATAAGAACTTCCTAAAATCGTCAATAGAGAGAACACAGCTTTAAAAAATTTTAGTTAGAATTTCAATGCACTGACACTTTGAGACATGCACAGTCCCCAAATATATAAGTCACTTGCACCTTTCTTAGAAAGCTATTGTAAAATGTTCATCTCATGAAGGAGAGACATAGAGCAAAGCAGAGACATACATAGTCTTCTGGGATACAAGGGACGTTCCCACAACATATACAACTAAAGGTTTAGCCTTTAGTGGAAGGTGAACATCTGTCTTAGAAAAGCCCTAGTCCAGACCAAAGTAGTACTTGTAAGCAATGTAAAGGAGCTCGTTGGAGGAAAAATGGCTTTGATAGATGACCTCATGTGTAAGCACGGGAATATGATGTTATTTTTAACTTATATAGCATTAACAATGAATTAAAGGCAAGTACATGGAAAATAAAACAACTGAAAAATAATTTTTAACTAGAGTTAAAACTAACACAAGAAAGGAAATATAATCACTCTGCAGTGACTGTAATGCAAAACATAATTTAGTGTGAAAATATTGAAAGTATGCAGGTATTGTGATTATTTAACCTACTGTCTTTTCTAAAACTAATAAAAATCTGTGAAATATAAGAAAAATATTTATAAATAAGTTGACTAACACCATTAAAAATTCATTAAAGTTTGAGAAAAATTTCTTTTCTGAACAGAAGTATTTTTGGTGCAAAAAGTGTTGGATATTAATGAATTTTAGGCCTTTGTTAGGCGATTTCTAATAATATATACTTTTAACGAATACTATTGAGTGTGTCACATCAACAGAAGTAAGCATTAATTTCAGTAAAAATTAGTGATAGAATGTTTACTTTCCTTAATACTTCCAAAAACAAAAATAGTAGGTATCAACAAATGTGAAACTACTGACAAAATATTCATATATTAAAATTAGACAAGAGATTGGGAAGAAATTTGTTATGGAATATTCTTCTGGACTTTTAACTTTTGTTTCTTAATTAACCCTTGTCTAGTGACCATTTTCTCACTATTTTCTTAACCAGAGTACAAGTTTGTTTTTGTTTTGGCATTTATTATGTATTTGTAATACTTTTTCAATGTTATATTTTATAGTTTTATGATTGTCCATGTTGTTATCCTACTGAGATTTCAAATTTTTCTTTTGTGTCTTACCCTAAGCTAAATCTATAGATTGTATCCATCTATACTTATAGCATTGAATATTCTGATTTTTTGTAGCCCATATCTATGTCCAATGAACTTGAAACTTGTGGTTTCCCTATTTTATAGTATTTCCTGAGTGTCAGGGTGAATTTGGTATCTGTTAAAAATTAACAAATAGTGATACAGTTCAAATAGCAATCTGGTACCACGTTACTGAAAACAAACCTTAGGCACTTTCTGCTCCATTAACCATAATCGAGAAGAACCATTATTCAGCAGAGGAAAGCATGCTCAAAAAATAGATTAAAGTTATCATGCTTAGGTAAACAGAACAGGATCATTCTATATATCTAAATCGCTGAACATAGATCTACTCATAAAGAATCTGTTAGATGACTTGTTTCTAGTTCAGTAAAGTGGGATCTTCAAGTCACAAGGACCCATTATTCCAGCACATTTCCTGATCATTGAAAACAGATTTATGACATATAAAGAATCCTTTATTAAACAGTTTTCAGCTCACTAAAACACAGGTTTACAGTTCTAAAACTTATTCATTGCCTAATATGGATTTACTATTCAGAAACAACCCATTATCTAACATGTTTCCAGTTCACTGGAAACAGATTTATAACTCATACATCGCCCATTATCTAACATAGTTCCAGCTCACGGAATATTGATTTAGAATTCATAAACAAAGCACTATCTGACAAATTTTCAGCTCACTGAACAGATTTGCAAATCATAAACAACCTATTATCTACCACATTTCCAGCTCACCGAAAGTAGATTTACAGTGTGTAAACAACCTATTATCTCACAAGTTCCAGTTCACTGAAGACAGATACAGAACTCACAAAGAACCCCAAGAAGCCAAGGTTCCACTTTGGGCGGTAAATGAACAAATGAATGAATGAATACTCAATTATATAACATTTTTGACCATAATACACAATATTATATTGATAGAAATGTACTGATTTAGTCTTATTTTCAAACTTCAAAAAAAAATAAACATGCAAAATGATAAACTAAAGATATGATGAGCCTTAATCTATTGGACTTTTCAAAATTTATGTTAATTTATGCAAAGTCCATTTTTGAGATATTATTAAAATTATTATTTTTATAAGTAGGTTTTGTTTTATATCCTTGTTTTCAAGTATTGTTTAAGTCTTAATCTACTGCAGTATTTAGAGTTATTAAGACACAGTGATTGCTTTCAATTATTAATATAACAATTTCCATTAGGAATTCTTTAAACAACTACACAGTATAGATAATAACATAAAATTTGTTTTGAATATAATAATTTTGTGAGCTGTAGCTGTAGCTCAGTGGTAGAGTGCTTGCCTTGCATGCATGAGGCCCTGGGTTTGATCTCCAGTAGTATATTAAAAAAATGATGTGTATATGTACAGGCACACAGTGATGAATATATTGGTTATGTGTCAAAAACATACACCAATAAAATTTTTAAAGAACAGTGCATATATAAATTGGGAATGTATATATTTACTGGCAATTAATTATATTGTTGTTGTCAATTTGAAAGACCATGTCTTAATTCCTAAGTATCCAGAAATCAAACTTTATTTGAATCCTTGCATTTCAGTTTGTCATTACTATTTTATTCAGTGATAACTAATTCAAATTATTGAAACCATTATGAAAAACTGCTTCATTTGAGTAGTGTAAGTTTAAATATCAAACTTTCAATGTTGCATGCTTTGAGAACTCATATTAACTAATGAATGTGTTATGTTACTTATACAACTTATTATGTAAATTTTCAAATAAGAACAAAAATGAGAAGTCCCATTAACTCTTTGTGGTCATTCATCTTTTTCAATTAACATTAACATATGGCCAATTTTGACTCATCTACTCCAACTCCAACCACACACAGTATACCGCTGGATTACTTCGAAACAAATTTCAGACAATTTATCAGTTCATGAGTAAATATTTAGTCAGGTAATGGCAATCTTGTTTTTAATACACTCACAATAATATCATACAAAATTCAAATAGTCCATTCACATATATCATTTAATTTCCACCTTTCTGATGCACTTATATATGTATTTTATATTTATCTAAGCAGAAGCCAAGACGTATTATATATATATGTGTGTTATGTATAAGTAATAGTTACCTGCACCTTATTTCCTCCTCTCCCTATTTCCAGTACTATCATAAAGTTCACCCACACTTGTTGAGTGGAAGAATTGTTCAATTCAATTATTCTAAAATGTTATGTGAAATAATAACATGATTATGGCATTTTTTTTTTTTTTGGTACCGGGGATCGAACTGGGGTCATTGAGCTTGCGCAGCAGGCCATGAAACCACTGAGCTAAATCCCCGGCCCAATTATGGCATTTTTAAAGCAGGAGTAGTTAGTCTCTTTTCCCGTTCTCATATTATCTTTGTAATTGTTTTCATGACTCTTCTTCCCACTACCCTAAGAGATGAAACCTTATTATTTGTCCTCCATGAAGACACCACACTCCACGTGGGCTAGTCCTCCTTAAAGGCTTACTGAGTTAATAAATAGACAAATTTTAGTAAATGGGAGGAAGCTTTCATTAGATTTTTCTGGTCTTAGGATAAAAATTGATGAAGAAAACCTGTGAGATTCTGGGTCTTGCCTTCCTTCTCTTCATTCATAGGGCAATTTAATGCCTCCCTGTCCATAGAGAACCATAATTTTCTACCAGACTGCCTACTCTCCTCCACTATGGATTAAAATTTTCTCTAATTGTAAAATAAACAAATACAAAATTCTATATTCTGTTAATTTAAAGATACATAGCTTTTCTTACCAAAGAAAGGGCATGTGCATTTCCATGAAAATACTCTGAGCATACATCCTGGTGACATTTACCTTTCAATACTACCACAGTTCATACATTAGAATAAATTTCTATGTATAAAAGCTCCATCAAAGATTTTAAACTTAAAATATAAGAAAAGAGGAAAATATTTATGTTAAAATGGCCATTTGTTGACATATTGCCTCAATTTATTTTCTCTTTTCTAACTATAACATGCAAAAATTTTTGTTTCTAATCTATCTTAACTCTAACAAAGGGATTTAATTTTTCATTTTTCTGGAAGGTGCATCCTTTGAGGAGTTTATTAGTAGCAATTGCTTTTAGAATATTTTAATGATAAAAAAGTTATTTAATTTTATTTTTCATCAGTTTTCTTTCAGCAATTCTTAAAATTATTAAAAATCCTCTGCAAGTGAAAAAATACACTTTCTTTTGAGTGAACCAGACAAATAATCTAGCGTGATGCATAGAAATACTACACAAACACACACACAAAAGCACGTAACACAAGCAGAATAATCATATGTAGTGCAAGAAATTATAATACTAGTTAAAAGTAATGGTTTCTTATAAAGCAATAATTACAGCAAACCACACAGAGAATTGTAAGAATCTATTTGCTTGGGAGATGATACAAAACTTTTATTTTAAAGAAAATTTTGCAATCCCTGGTCCAAAAATATTATCTTCCTTTAGTTTTTATTAATGAATAATCAGTCTTATTAACAAGAATATGCATTGTGATTTTCTTGTTTTCTGAAAATTTTAAAGGCAGAGTTCTGTAACTATGCCAAAATAATGTGTGATGACAATTTAGTTAGAATAGTGAATGTTGAAGGAAGGGGAGGGGAATGGGGAAAAATAAGGATCAAGATATATTATGAAAAGGAACAAATATCCAATGATGACTGTCATTATATTGTATACCTAAAATGTACCAATGAAATTAATTTAAAAAGAATTAATATATCACTTTAAATAAAACAAAAATGTTAAATGTTTATATCTCCAGTTATACTGTATTTCCACAAAATGTGCCAAGGTGTTTTGCATTACAGAACCTGTTGGCAGATTTCCATTTTAACAGTAGGCCTGGGCTTTTTGTGACAGTACTGAAAAAAATTCTAAAATCACCAAGGAAGGGATGAAACAAAATCATGGCTATTAGTGGTCTAAGTTAGATTACTCACCTTCCTAAAATTATTATGACTGTTACTGAGTTTTTCATAGGTCAAATGAGGTGTAAAACCATTTACACTACTTCAGCTCACTTTGGGAATTAAACTCTTAAAGAGAGAAATTTATATTCTACTTAGTCTTTTAGTTAGGGAATATGAAAGACTTTTTTTTTTATAAATCAGATATTTTTATGGGCTTTGATGGAATACACATAAATGAAATTTAGTCTCTGTTCTCCAGGTGTTTGTTTTCCTAACTCTAGGAAGTATTACTCTAAAAGAGAACCACTTCCTTAAACAAACTCATGAATAACTAAAACAATAGAGTCATATCCAAGTGTGAGAATAATTTATTTAGCTAATGGGATCTGAGAGCAGTGACTGAGGTGAGGGCTGGTAGAATATGAACAGAAAGTAATAGTATGCAAGTCTAATGATGTAGGTTGAGATAACAGATGAGAAAACGTCACGAAAGCTTAAAAATTATTCTTCTCTGTCTGAATTCACAACAGAATTATACAAAACCAAGATCTCTCTGTCTCTGTCTCTCTCTCTCTGTGGTTCTCTCTCTCCCCCCGCATCACTCATGAAACTATCTGGCTTTAGAATTTTTGTTCTTGTTCTTTTAAGTTTGATACGTTAATATTCATTAAAAACAAAAGAATTTATGTCTTAGATGTTGAAGTTGAAATATGTATTGATGAAATGGCACAATGTCTTAGATTTGCTCCATAGTGTGGGGACAGTGCGGAATAATGGGATGAGGGCATGAGGGCTGGCGGTGAAGCAGAATTGGCTATCTGTGGACACTTGTTGAAACTGACAGATTGACTCTTCAGGGTTCACCAAACTATACTCTGTATTTACTTGAAATTTTCTATAGGAAAAATATAAAATATTCATAAGATAATATGTATTTGAAAACTGTACAATCTGTTATTTTTAATATTGCTACCTAACTCCCTAGAATGTGAAGACATTATCCAACAGAATTTACAACAGTGAATTAAAAATCAAAAAATCAAAACTTCATAAAGACTAAATTGAACCAAACTGATTAGATAAAAATTATCTAAAATTATTGGTAAAACTGAGAAAAGAGGATGAAACCTGTTTTTATGTTTCTACTTGGAAAAGTTAAGTACTATAAGGCGACCTTTGTAAATGGGTCAAAGGCTAAAGGATAAAGCCATTTCCCTTCCAGTGTCAGAATAGATTTTGTTGTTGTTGTTGTTTGATTTGCTTTCTTCTGTACAGAGAACATGAAAAATAAATAGTGCCACCAATGCAAAGATCTTATCAGAAGGGTCAAAATTGTTACATGAGGATAAAATAAATGTATGAGCTGTTAGGGTGTGAGGCACATGCAGCATTAGTGAATTAGGTTAGTCATACAACAAAATGAATCTGCTTTGAACATTTTTAAAAATCTGGCCTGAGTTGTTGAGATGTTTTGGGCTTGGGCATTATGGAAACTATAAGAATATAAAATTTTATTAAAGTATGATAATTCAAAAATTATTTACTAGAAATGGAGGTGGCAAAATATACGGTTAATATCAAGGTTAATGGATGCATAATTTACAAACTACTAGTAGGTTTTTTAAAAGATGAGAACAGTGTAGATAAATCTTATTTTAGATGAATCAATAAATTCTTAATTATGTCCTTAATTATAAAGACCAATCACTTATGGAGTGCATACTGCATTTTAAGGATAGTTCAACAAAGCTGAAATTTTCATGCACTATGAGATACTTCCCTTAGTTGAAGAATAATTTCCCTTCTTTATTCCAAGACCATTCATTCCATTTTGGAAAATTTGTGTAGAACTAATTTAATGATATTATTTGACAGCAATAATTCTTTACTGGTGTGTGCTTACTGCACTCCTGGAGCAGTAGTATACACATAGAAATCCAGTCACAAGTTGTGTGAACAACACAGAGGACAGATATGGTAGTACCAGACCATTTGCAATATATTTGTATTTCAGATGTCAAATAAACCCTTTTCTTTCTCTCTGTCTTTCTCTCTCTCTCTCTTTCTTTCTTTCTTTCTTTCTTTCTTTCTTTCTTTCTTTCTTTCTTTCTTTCTTTCTTTCTTTTGTTAGCATCCCTTCTTGTCTCTTATGACTAAGCCCAATTTCTCCTAAACATATGGCCAAAATGAAATAAGCCATGGAAATTCCATTTAAAATTTCAGTCTGTGTTTTTGGGGAAAAAAATCTTCTGAATTACTAATAAAAACGATCTGTTATCACTTACAAGAAGATACTTCACTCTAAAGAAGTGAGAATAATATTCAATATTTAACAATGTAGAGAGAATATATAATGAAGCAGTTTGCTTTTAAACAAGATGCCAAACCCATTAATCAGAGCATCTAATTGATCTTCAAAGTCTAACAGTTTTTAACTCACCTGATAAAGAAAAAGGCCTTTTCCTTTACACACATATTACTTCCCATAAAATATGTTAAATATCCAGCTATTTTTACTTTATAAATTATTTATCTTCTTCAGTGACATAATCTGTTCACAATAGTAAGGTGTTTTTAATCATATTTGTCATTTTCTTAGTTTTTCCTTCACTGTTTTTATCTGATTATAATAAAATCAAGGTTTATTGAAGAAAAGTTTAATAATCCAAAGAAGTACTGTACAGTGATACCTCGGTTATGCCATGGCTCCAAGCTTGAACTTTCTGTTTGAACATCAAAGTTCAAAAAAAACATCTCCTTAGTGCTCATGACTTTTCTAGATGAGAAAACTTGTTTGGGCCAAGAATGAGTTGTGCATCAGGCCTCACTGCAGACACAGGACTGATGCTGCAGTCTAAGCACTGCTCTCATCTAGATAACATACAGAGCTTTTGTTGATGAGTTAAAACTTTTGTCAATGTGTTTTTTTTTTTTTTGCACTTCATTTGCATGAAATATCATCACCATGGCTCCAAAGCGAGCTAGTGATAGCAGCAGTAAAGCTAAGAGGAAAACTGTGAGAACCACACAGAGTTAAAGAAAGAAATCATTGTGAAATGTGTTAAAGTCCTGGAAAATGAATTTATAAGTACAATATTTGGGCCTCAAAACCAATTATTAGGTTTTCCATTATTTCTTATGGGAAACATATGTTTAGTTCTCAAACTTTTTTGGTGCTCAAACACAAATTTGGAATGAATTGAGTTGGACAACTGAGGTATCCCTGTGTAATGAGAAAGCTAAATTTGCTTGTGATCTCACCACCTAGACTATATGCTGTTACAAGTGTCTTTTTAGTATTGTTTGATTTTCACTTCTGATATTTTCAGTTTTACATATTCATAGTTTTAAAATCAAATAGTTCTATAAATCTATAAAAACAGCAATATCCTATCTGGTGTTTCTTAATCACTATTATTATTTTCTTATTGTAGTCAGTTTAAACTCTTTTAGCTTTTTATCTGCTCTTTGGCAATGTAATACATGTATATGTGAATAATGAATTATATATATACATAAACATATGTACCTATTAACTATCTGTAACATTTCTTTAATATTCTCCTTAAACGTTGTCTTCATCTTCATCGTGTGTGTGCGTGTGTGGAGGGGGGCAGGGTCAAACCTAGTCCTTATATATTGTCTTTGATTTTCAAATACAAACAATTATCATTATTTGCAGATGACATGATCTTCTACATAGAAGCCCCCCAAAACTCCACCAAAGGCTTGTAGAATTAATAACCAAATTCAGTAGTGTAGCAGGATATAAAGTCTACACTAAAAAAATCAATAGCAGTCCTATACACTAATAACAAGCTCACAGAGAAGGAAATTAGGGAAACAATATATTTCACATGAAATACTTAGAAATTAACCTAACCAAGGAAGTGAAAGACCTTTACAGTGAAAACTATAGTAATCTGAATAAAGGAGATAAAAGAGCATATCAGAAAATGGAAAGATATGCCCTTTCTTGGATAGACAGCACCAGTATTGTCAAAATGGCCATACTTCAACAACTGTTATGTAGATTTAATCCCAATCAAAATACCAATAACATTTCTTACAGAACTGGAGAAAGCAATTCTAAAATTTATAGGAACCAGAAGAGACCTTGAATAGTAAAACCAGTTCTGAGCAACAAGGTTAAGGTAGGGAGCATCACAATCCCAGACTTCAAGTTACACTACAAAGTTATGGAAATAAAAACAGCATTGCATTGACAAAACAACAACTAAACAAGACACACTTGTGCATCAGTGCAACAGAATAGAACATACAGTAACAACTCCAGGCACACTCAGTTATGTGATCTTTGACAAAGTGGCTAAATCCCTTTGCTGGAGGAGCAATAGCCTCTTTAACAAATGGTACTGGGAAAACTGGCTAGCCACATGCTGAATAGTGAACTTAGAACAGTATCTGTCACTATGTGCTAAATTATAATCAAAATAGATCAAGGGTCTAAACATTAAAACAGAAGCACTGAATCTACTGGAAAACAAAATAGGCAAAACTCTTGAAAACAGAAGTAGAGTAAGACTTTCTGAATAAAACCCCAGTTGTGCAAGAAACAATACCTATCAACAAATGGGATCACATTAAATTAAAAAGCTTTTGCACAGCAAAAGAAAACACTAAAAAAATTGAAAAGACAATATACATAATGGAACACAAATTTTCTATGTACCCTTCAGACGAATGACTAACCTTTAGATTATACAAAGAACTAAAAAAAAAAATAGACCCCACAAATTTAAAGACCCAGTCAAAACAATGAGCACCTGAAGTAAATAGACACTTCCAAGATGAAGAAATAAGATTGGCTTTGACTTTCTTACATAGCTTGCAGAAGTTCAGGGTCAGTGTGTATCTCCTACCTCATTCTTCCAATCGTATTTCATTGTATATTCACATTTCACATTATTATTGTCATTATGTACATTTTAATGGTGATAAAAACATGTAAAATATTATTGTTGTCTCTGTTCTTATAAAAATTTCTAGTCTCTCATTTTATACATAATCTCTATTTTCTCTCCTTTGTTTATGGTATATATCACTATTTTACTGTAATAGTATATTGAGAGATAAGCATATTTCCTCTCAGTACTTCCCCCAAAATATTCAAGGAAGTAACATTTGGTAGCATCATATTTCTAAAGAAATACTTCACTGTTACGTATTCTGGAATATTTGCTCAAATTTAGCTTTCAGTGTTTCTTTTGATTTTTACCTTTTTCTGCTAGCATATTTTAATTTTCTGATGCTCTTTTGGGAACATTATAGCACCTCGCTTTTATTTTATAAATTAATGTTGTTTCCTATATTTTCTGTGATTTCTTTTATATTCCTTAGCAATATTTTACTCTTTCTGTCTGGGCTTTTCATTTTGGAGCTACGCCTCAAATATACAGTGTTATGTAGCTGTCTGTTGACAGCGATAATGGGATATCTCAGCTAGGGATGTGTTTCCTTCCTTTCTCACCTCTTTTGGTGCTATTACCTTTACCTCTGGCTGGTATTTAAAATGTAGAATTTCTCTGATTCAATTTTTCCATAGTATACCTTGTGCTGTCAGCATATGTCAGGGCTTCTCAATCAGACTTTCAGGTAATCCTTCTGTTTTTCGGAACTACTCAGACCCTACTATCGTTGATACCTGTGGCTTTAATTCCTAGGATTTTCTAGGATTTTGAGTAGAAAAATTATAGCTACTTAGTATTTGTGCTTCTTAGGTTCTTATCACTAGTATGTCAAAATTCAAGCTTCAAGATGTTGACACTTCTACTAGAATTTCATTTTTTTTCTGAATTTGTGTGAGTGGGAATGTATGTGTGTGTTAACGTTTTTACTTTGAAGGAGTGGGTGATGAATATTGTATTTGACTAATCATGTTTCACTGGAAACTTTTCAAGTTTTTCCATGCATCTTTAGGCAAAACTAAAAAGAACTTTTAATTCTGTATTTAAAAGTTTCTGCTAACTGAGAAATGCACATATACAGCCAATTATCTTGATGCAGAAAATAGCTATTGCATATAAGACTCGTCTTTCTTTTGTTAAAAATTTACTACAAAGTTTATTGTGAAAATTGTTGCTCACTTCGCTACGCAGTTTGTATAGATAGATAGATATAAATATAGATGATATACATACAGATGAGAGATAGAGATAGAGATATAATTACTGGAGGACTGACCAAATGTTAAATGCTGATGTGGCCACACAGATCCCAGGTTAATGAATTGCTTAATTTTGTTACAGTAAAGGCAATATTGCTATTTATCTACTCTATGTAATTATAGTGACATATCATTCAAATTCAAAATTATAGCAGATATTTTCATTAATAAAATATTAGCATATCAATCACTTATAATGGAAGCTAATTTCACCCAAGAAATATCTCTATAAATAAATGTTAAATCAATTATTTTGAATGACATGCAGTGTGCATGATACATATACATATAAAAATACCTGTATATATAAGTTGCTTCATTAAACCTAGTGTCAAATTGGATAAGCACCAGTGTTAACTTTTCTTTACGTGAAGAGAAACCTGCATGATTCTATTATTTTTAGAGGTGTGCAAAGTTAGTGTGATTTGTTCCTCTGTAAATAATTGTATTTTACTGTCTTGAAGCTCATATGATTATAGTTATATAGTATAAGAACTGTAAGAGCATGTTTAATTTGAGTTGATCTCACTAACTATTCTTATAGTATAACAAGTACACTTAGTCTTGTTTATTGTAGTGCTGTCAGCATTTATGAAGAATATAGAACCTATACTTTTGATAACTGCTTTTGTCTAATATTTTAATTATTTTATAATTTAGTAAGTCATTCTCTTCTATATCATTTCTATTTTCCTTGAATCACTTCTTAGAAATTTATCTAGTTGGCTTGAATTTTTCTTTCCAATTGCTAACTTGGTGTTCCAAAAATGGCAATTGTATTCTTTACTCTATCAGCTATACATTTTAATATTCCATGTGAATTTTTCTTAGTTCTTTCTTACCTCAAATATCTGTTTAATTTCACTCTTGTTTTTTTATTAGCATTTTAAATTTTGAGTGACTGCTCATTCATAGCAGTCTTAAATTTATTTAATTTGGCATTCTATGGACTTTCAATATAAGGCGATTTTCTAACTTTTTTTTCTGTTATAACATATATTTAGAAGCACATTCTTTTCCTTAGCCTTTCAAATAAAGTTTCTTTTTTCTACTATAATACTAGAAACATGTAAAATATATTGTTTGCTTTGATTTTTCTCAAATACCTTCTCTCATCCTGCAGCTAAAAGGCTGGTTGGTATACGTCTTCTGATCTGATTTTCTGTATTTATGATCTCATCATTGACTGCAATTCTTCTAGAACATGTGGATTTTCTAACTGAAATTCCTACTTCTATAACATGTCAGTGCTTGTAACACACAAGAAAATACACTCCTCTTTCTTTCTATGTTTTTCCTCCACTACATTTTCCATTTGGGCACCTACATCTTCCAAGGTGAAAGGAACTTTTGTGAGTTCTTATCTTTTAAACATACTGCTAGATTGTTCATTTCCTGCCTATAATGTCTGAAGACAAAAAAAATTCAAAGGAAGAGGGGTTAAGCCGCTCATCAAGAAGTAATGGGGTTGGCTGTTATTAGGGATTTGCTCTTTCTGAACTACAAAATAGAGAATGCAATTAAGAAAACAATACTTACTACATCTTCCTTAACATGTTTACTTAATTTCTTCTGGCTAAAAATTCCCATGATTTATTGTATTTCTTCACCTAGGTCCATTGGCTTTGTAATTATAGGAAATCTCTCCTTAACGTTGGGAGCAAGAGTTCCAATATTGGTAGAATTTAGTGGTGATATTTTAGACAATGCTTATCTTGTATTTCCTCAAATTACTCTTTAATTCATTTTAGTGGAAGACACTACATAACAGACTTTCATTGCTTACCAATGAAATGAAGTTCCTGATTCTTTTAAACACTTTAGTCAAATGATACAATCTCTATCCCAGGACCTTAGTCCTATTTTAACCTAAATATTTGCTAAAAAGAAATTTTCTAGTTTTAATGCCTTTAATATATAAGGAAAATATTAATAGTGTGATTTAACTCTCTTTTAGCCCTTTGAATTATCTTCATTTCTAATCATTTTTGCTTTATGTAGTAAAAGAAAATACTAATAGTATCAAGAATTAAGAACACAAAACAAGAAACCTTTGTTTGCTACTGGATTATTTTGGGAAATTTTATATTTTCCTGGAAGAAATAATTAGATATGATTAAACACACACTATATACAGGCTTTTGAACAAAAGAAAGGGAATGTAAAAACAAATTTCTCAAAATAGAGAAAATTTGATATTGTAGTTTATTTATAAATACAAAACAAAATGGGCTTTATTTATATCAGCTTCATAAAAAATCTCTGAAAATAAATTGGGTGATAGATTCTAGAGATTTTTATTTCTACTCTAAGGCTATGATATGAACACATCAACACAAATATATTTACCCTTTATTCCAAACTTAGAGCCACATGGGTATATTATCTACTTCTTTAAGGAGTAAAAAAATGCAGAACTAGTTGCAAGATAAACACTAAATTTTGTTCTTTTTCAGTGACCTCTAGTTCTTGTGGTTTAGTAGATTCAGAGGATCTGGAGAAGACGATTCAATCTGATTTTGACAAAATAACAACAAACATCCAAACTATGGATTTAAGCTAAGTATTCTGCTATTAACATACAACAAAAAGAAAACTCAAGCAAGCAATCCCCTCTAATAGTGGACTTCTGTCGTTCTTGAAAGAGGGAAAAAACCTGTCTCACACTCTTGAGACCAAAGGAAATTATGGTTTTAAAGAACTTTTAACTAAGAACTAGCCCTAATTTTTCTCTTTAGTGCATGTGACTTGGGAAAAAATAGGAGAAAATGTGGAATTGAAGAAACACTTAAAACACTTATTTCTTGAAAATGCTACCAATGGAACATTATTGACACTATCCAGATAAAAGATAGTGTTACCAGGGAAGCTGAATAGAGAGACTTGATTTCAGAGAATTAGTGAATGAAATGTACAGGAATTGGTGGTATTTTTGCTAAGTGGAGGGAGGGAATAGCTTCATGTAATTCTGGTATATACCTTGAATTAGGTAGGAAATTAGTGGTGACATAAAACACACCAGAGGGTTAACAGATTTTGACAACATTATCTTAAATTTAATGTTAGATTTGTTGAATTTAATGTATCCATAATATATATGTATGCTGAAGATAGTTAAAAGGTAGTTTGGACTTTAATTTCAAGAGTTTGAGGTACTTCAAAGTTTTAAAAATATGCTCTATTTAGTTCTAGTCCAAAATGTGTCTAGTCTATGCATTTTCTACATCACCATTACAAGTATCTTTGGCCAATCATTATAATCTTTAGTTTGAAATACAATTACAGATATTTTCAAATCCTATTTTTAACCGTATAAATTATGCTCCATATAGCAGTCTTGAGTAATATGAGGTATGATCAAAATATTCAGTGAATTTAAGTTTTTAAAACTTATTAAAGATATAGTACCCTTAATCCCCCTCAAAATATCCCCCTCACATAAAATAAAGTTTTCCATTGTTCTTGTCACTTTTCAAAGCAGTTCTTGAAGTCTTCCTTCATATCTTAATGAAGCATGGTCAACAATTCCATGAATTTTGCTATTCAGTAACATCCAACAGAAAGGCAGTCTTGCAAAAACATTGTGGTCTATCCTCATCAATATTCACCAGATCTGGCTCCGTATGACATTTGGCTCTTCCACAAAGTAAAAATGAATAGAAAATGTAAATCTTTCGTATTGATTCGGGACATTGAGGCAGCCCCAATTTTGCAACAAAAGATACTCAGATGAAAACTGCCAGAACTTCTTCAAAAAGTGGAAAGAATGATGGAAAAGGTGTATTTGAAGTGAGTGGGGATATTTTGAGAGGGATTAATTGCAATGTGTCTTTTACTGGAATAAATTTTTAATATAATAATCACCATATTTTTCAATCACATTTCTTATATTTAACTCTAACCTCAACCCTAACCTTAAACCTAATCCTTCTCTTCTTGAAGGCTGTACATTACAGTTAATTAAAAATTTTTGTTTTGCTGTTTCTTTAAAAACCTTGGATGATCTGGCCTATGGTTTCCAAGGACTTCTGTGCTATTCTTGAGACTTGAAGATGTATTTAAGCTGTCTTATCTCAGGCTTTTGCATACCTGATTTCTTATGTCTGGAGACTCTTTTCCAAATAGGTCACCTGGGACTTGGCTACATTATCTGTTCTCCCTCATTGATAGTTTTCTTCTGTTTCATATTTCAACTTCAATAATTCCTCTCAGAATGATGTGATCACCCCATCCCATTCACAATACCCATGTTGTTCAACAATTAAGCACCCTATATATGCCCTTAAAAATATTTTTTCTTTTTGAGGCTCTAATTTGTACTGTTTATCCTTGAAAAATGTAGAGTTTGGAGGTTCTTAAGCTTGCACAGTTGAAAATCTGTGTAAACTTAAAAAATATATTTAAGACCTTTCTTAACAAGTGTTTGCATATAGTTGGTTGGCATTTTAAAAACTAGTTGTAGAATTCTATTACAAACAAAAATTAAGGTTAAAAGAATTTTTGCTTTACCAGATATGGGATAATTTTAAAACTTTTAAAGTATCTTGATAAAAATAAGGATTAAATATATGTTAGTTACCAGCAAAAAGAGATAACTTGAGGTAAAAATTTAAAAACTCATGCTGCATAGTTAATACATACATTTCCTGTCATTTGATCATTGGGCAAAAAGCAATGGCCTTTAGTTCCAACTTCAGTTCATTTTTTATCACTATAATTTCATATTCATTTTTTCTTGTTGCTTATCTAGATACTGGTAGAGACAGTAAATTGGCGTGTATTCAGCCCTGCCCTGCTTTCCTTTAGGAGGTGATGAGTTCTTAGCAAATAGATCAATTGCCTTTCTCTCCTATCCATCATGTGTTTGAGGGTTTTCTGGGCATCTGTCCTAGGTAGCTGTACTTGCAGTGCCGACAGCATTGAGATGGCTAGTGACCTTGTGTCTCACCCCTTGATTTTCCTTATCCTTTTCAGTGCTGTCTGCTCCAGCTTGTCTTTGGCAAGGAGAATGTATAATGCTGATGGGTATTCTATCTTTCTGGTCTACTTTGTCCTCCTGCACTCTGGTGGTCAACACCCTGCATCACTTGTTCCTGCACTGGAGGGTTAGTGTGCTGTAACAAATGGCCAGCGGGTCTCTGTGGGTATTAAGGAAGGAAATTTCATATGTGGTAGGGCTATCTTTGGTCCTGATCCTTCAATTTCTTCCCACTCACTTTTCTGGTAATTCTGCTGCCAATTGCATGGAGGACCCCTAGTACAGTAATAGCATCTATAATGGTTAAGGTCTACCACTTACTTACTGCTTTACACTGGAACTCCACCATGGCCTAAAACATTAGTGTAACATCTGGTGCCTCTGTTCTCTCTTCTTCAACAATATCAAACTCCACGGTCTGTCCATCACTTACACTGTGAAGGTCTTCAAGGTGGTTTTATGTCATTCTGGTGTGCAAATACATCTTCCTTGATGGTCATGGTTATGGTAATGGTAATTTTGACTGAGACCATCCTAAGTCAACTGGGACTCCTCCTAGGGTATGATGGTAACTAATCCAGTGGCAGCTCAGGGACTGCTTAGGAGTAAACTCTGCTCTCCACCTCTGGATTAGAATCCACATGTAATTTTAACTCCACCAAAACTTAACTTCTGATTGTGTGCTCTTGGAGAAAAGCCTATTGATAACATATGGAATCCATAAGTATTTTGTATGTTATAGGTACCATACAAGGTGAAAAAATACATGAGAACCATGAAAAATTAGCTTTTACTATTGTAGGCAATTAAGTACAAAGATAGCTGCTCACATTTGACACAGCAGGCATAGGAGTTGCAATTTGCGACGGCATTTTACATCTCTACATTTCTCAGGACTGCAAACGGTGCCAGATATATTTTATACTCATGTAAGTTTTGATGCATTTAACTTTTTATAATGAATTTGTGTGTATCGTATAGTAGTAAATAATGGAATAGACTATTGGTCTCTATCTGTTTTATCCATTCATGACATACCTAAACTTTCCTTATTTTTTTTTCAAATATTTAAGTTATCCAGTATGTGCTTTTCAAATTGCTATAAATCTCAGAAAAAAACCACCTCTAAATGGACTGCAATAGTTCAAATTTTTGTTGCCTAAGGATCAACTGTACGTTAGACTGCGTAGTTCATGAGGAAAGAATTATGTTGACTTGTGCCTAGTATATGGATAGACCTCCTACCTCCACTAAAGTGGCCAGGACTGTCGTGTTTTACGCTTGCTCACTTGAAATAATCATTAGCAACACTCTTTTTCACTCTCTAAAGTGCCTCCATTTCAATGATAAATTACATGTCAACTTCCATATAGTAAACATTCAATAAATATTTGAGTAAATAGGAAGTTCTGGCATATGGTTGTTAAAAATGTATAGAAAAAAGAATTTGAAATGCAGTCCTATGGCTCACTGATAATATATACTACAAAGGAAAATAAAAACTATTGGAGAGCTCCTAAAAGGTGTGCACAATTTTGTGAATGTGTAACAAGATTAACTCTAAGAATTCATTAAGTTATTAAGAAGAAGGATGTCCCAAGATCTTAAAATTTGGCTCCACAAAATTTATTTTTTATTTCTATTTAATTTGCATTAGTAACTAAATATGATGTCCTAATCATTTTAGTTATAGATTTTTTTTTCAACCAAATTTTATTTTGTTACGATGAAGATCTCTTATTGAAGTTCTGCTAATTGCCAGATAGAGTTTTAAATGGAGATATATCCCAGTAATATTCTTTCCTTGGTTTGAAATCTCCATTTAATGTAAAATTTTCCCAAATTAAATTTTTTGAAATTTTAAATAATCAGAAAAAGTAATACTGGGAAAGTGATGTCAATGCAATATTTTGTTCATAATTATTTCTATTAATTACTTAAGGGTCAAAAGTAGACTTACAACTGTTAGATATTTATATGTGTAAGATACTTGAATTTGCTTTTTAATATTTTACTTTTAAATGCATGTATACTTTTCTTGAAATTGAGAAGTTATAACATTTTGAAGTACTATTCAACCTTCACTCAGAAAAATATTTTGCCATTGGTCATGTAAATATATACAAATACAATCTTCAATACATAATTTTTCTAAAATATATGAACATTTAGATTTTCAGTATTTTAAAAAGAAAACATTTAAAAGTAGATTAAAAAGTGATTTTTCAGACTATTGATGTGACTTGTTTTGATTTAAAACTTCTGAATATTCAATCAATTTAAATGCAGAGCAGAAGTCTACTCATTTCACTTAACTATAATGACTTCTTATCTTTTCTTTAGTGATCACACAGATTTTATTTCTGCAAGATGGAAATTTAATTTAACCCCTCTATTTGTTTAGAAGTATCAGGATGTACCAAGACAATAGTATTTCACTGTATGTATTTATGACATATCTATACATATTAACATACAAATGTGTTATGCCTATGAAACAAACCCTTGTATATGCGCATATATGTGCATCACAAGTCTCTCTACACATTTATGTGTATGTGTGTGCTGGGGCTCAAATATTTGCATTTAAATACGTAACTATCAAAGAATGATTCTGAAAAAATCATTTGATTTCAAATAACAAAGTGCCTTAGAAATGTAAAATTAAGAGTATATGATGATACATAGTTGCTTTATATTTTAACGTTAATACTTTGTGTTGTTGATGGTAAGAAATATTAATGCTGTATATGGGACATATTACAGAAGAAAATGCCTAAGAATAGAGGAAGCAGGTGAATCTAAAAACATCAATGAATTTTAGCATCAGAGAGACTTGATTTTGAATTTGGATTTTGCCTCTTCAATGATCTTAGAAAAATCATGAAACTCTTCAACCTTCAGTTTCTTTATCAGCTAAATTAATAATACCTACTACAAGGTGTTATTTTGCATATTGGTTATAATCTAACACTCATAGTACTTTACTAAACAATAAAAAGAATTCAAAATATAAATTTTGCATTTAGCATTCAAACCTGCAGTAGTCAGGTCCACTTGTCAAGTTTTAAAGGATATTCACAGACTGTCTTATTACTTTACTTGTTGCTGAGACAAAATACCCAACACCCAAAGTTGAAGGAGGAAGGATTTATTTAGCTCACAGTCTGTAGAGGTTTCAAGTCCATAATTGGCTGGCTCCAAGGCAGGGTGGCACATGGGAGAGGGACAACAGTTCATAGTGGTGGAAGCAGCAAAAACTACAAGGGATCTTAGCAGCTTTATTTTCCTGTCCCTTTTGTACTCTATGGAGGCTACCAGGATTAGGGCGGTGCCAAACCAATCAATGGACTGATTTAGTAATCACATACCCTTAATCCATGAATCAATCACACACTCTATCTAGATCCAGCCACCTCTGAAGAAGCCCCGCCTTGACTACCTGAGGCTTTGGAGAGACAACTAGACACAAGCCATAACACAGACTCAAATACTTTTCAGAGGATTATTGTGTTGAATTTAGAATCTTGTTCTGAGAGAAGTAGTGTTTCTCCTAAAGCGGAAAAAAACAAACACATAATTGTTGCATGGCAGCAAGCTTCAAAATCCAGAATTTGAATTTAGGACTAGTTGTTTTCCCTACTGACATGATTGAGAAGATAAAAATCATGAAAATTGGAGTTTTGAATTATGTATAAATAAAATATTTATTATTATATAGCAGACTTTTGATGAGTGATTGGGGTTTGCTTAAACATGTATTATATGGTACATAATATAGGAGCCATAGTGTAAGAAGTAGTAAAAATAACCCCAAGAGTTCTCTGTTTCAAGAATTAGGACAAATCCTTGAGTAACAACCTGAACAAAGTAGAGAACTTTAAAATCCAGAATACTGTCCAAAACAATTGTTAAAATAAGAAGGAAAAGAAAAATTTCCTACTCGGAAAATGTGAAAGAAGTGGAGATAAAATACGTTAAAAAGTTAAAGTGAAAAGATGAGAGTTAATGAATATTTTATCTAAAGGTAATAGTCTTTATAGCTAAGTAGAAAGATAATCATGTTCTAAATATTATGCTGTAATCAATAAACCTCACAATATTTTAAAAATTATTGAAGAATTGCATCTTTTTTAATAACACTGAGTATTACAAATATTGATCCTCAAAATTTAGATGTGAGAGGTAAAATAGACATGGACTAACTGCAGAATTTCACTACGTGATTAAATAAAGCCCTGCATATTGTGACCTTAGAAGTTTGTTTATGTAACTTATTGCCTGTATATAAAAATAAATATTGTCTCAATCTTTATAACTAGAAAAAAGTACAAACATAAAAGGTATTTATGAGGAAGATTTCAAATTGAAATCTCAAACAGGAGACAGTTAATATTTCAGAATTCTTATGTTACAAAATTATAAAGAATTTATATATTTACATTACAAAAATACAACAAATCAAAGAGAAA
Source organism: Heterocephalus glaber (assembly GCF_000247695.1). The sequence goes on along the minus strand of NW_004624732.1, from coordinate 40,403,417 downwards.
TATTGAATGGCAGCTTTAGAATGTGTATGCACAAATAAATGTGGCTAAAAGTACAGTAGAAGGTGACATGCAGAGCAGAATATGTGCACATTTTAGTCCTCTTTTTGATAAAAAATCAAAGCAAAATAACTGATGCTATTATATATCCTTTTGAAAATGAGATATTTATATAAAATTATAATAATGGTTTTTGCTTAGATATTTTAATTAATGGTTACTATTATAATGGTATAATTTAATTAATGGTTTATAAGTATTAAATAATTAAAACAGAACTCTTTTACATTCATACATAAAAACATACTCTTTATAAGAATGTGCTTACTGCTTGATTATATAACCAAGTGTGTACACCACTGCCCTGGCAGTAAGTTCTGTGACAGTTGCTATGTTTTAATGCTCAGATGATTTTGAAAAAAGAAGGAACAGAAAATCAAACAGCTGTGGATTGATCATGCAGGAAAAATAAAAGAGCAAAGCTGTGAAGTGAATTTATGAATGTTACTAGTAGAACTGAAAGTTGTTGATATGTCCAACATCCAATACACTCTACTAAGTATAGCCTACTTGAGAAGTATCTACAAACTGTGCAACATTATTTTGGACATATGTCTTCCACTTCCCACCTCCCACTTTCCCCACTATTTTTACTGAGATATAAGATGAAGCTACAGAGCATGTATGATTCATATTATTGAAGCATATGAGATTAGAGGAAAGTAGAAGACACATTACGTTATACCCTAATATCTTCATACCCATGCACACTGCAGTATTGCAGTATCAGATGGAGCAGAGGCACTTGGTGGAATAGGCTGAACAGATGGAAGTCACTCCGTGTAGGAAACACAGGGTGCCCACGTGAATGGCAAGGTGAGGCCAGGAGGTGCAAACTCTGCATTCCAATGGATCCATGACACTGACAGTCAGTGGCAACTGAGCATTTCAGGGAAGACTCTGGCACACCCAGGTGGACAGTATTCATCACCACCCTCAGATGCATGTATGAATTTCTAGGTTCCTCATCTTTGCCAGAATGAACAATGCTTACTTGAGGAGTATGGTCTTGCCAACTGTTGTTCTGACATGAATTTAGTTTGCTATATTTTTTGTTCTTGATTTTTAATACTACTATTTTCTAAAAAAAAAAAAAAAAAGTTTATGCAACAATTTTTGCTCGTCTTTTAGAAATATTATTTGCACTGTATGTTTCTAGGACCTATTTTATAAAGTGAAAACAAAGCATTTGATATTTTATCATTGTATTTCCCTATGCATGCCTTTAACAAACTTAGTGAAAGGTCATTTATCAGGAAATAAGAACATATATTAATATTTTCTCATAACCTCATTACAAGGGTGTTGTGCTTGCCACTAGAGATACACTACAGAGCTAGACATTGAAAGTTCCTTACCACACAAAGCTCATCTTTTGGTAAAATAATGAGTACAACTATGATTTTTAAGAATATGTCAAGATTTTCTCAGAGAAATGGTATAGAGTCAATAGAAATAAACAAAGTCCTGCTGTAGTATTAACAATTAAGCAAGTGAGGTTAATAGCTTTTGGGGGAAATCTCGCGGTCTTAATTCTAAAAAGGTCATCCCGTGGCGTTCAGATGCTGCAAGAGTTTTATTACATCATAAGGGGAGTTATACTAAGACATTTAACAGTAAACCTTTTTTTTTTTTTGTAAAAATTTGTCGATTTAGACTTTTGCCATAATAAGAACCCTCATTCAATGCCATTGCTTATTAAAGAATAAAGCTTTTGATGAACTTGTGAAATCTTAGGAAGGCTAATTTCCCCTTATACGATCAGTCATTGTTCCAAGATTTAAATGTCATAAAAAGAACAGCCGTCTGCAAAAGGCTTTGCTACTTAGATTGCAGTTTTAATATCTATGTGAGCACTGCAATTTTGTGGGTAGCATAGATGACAGATTATAATTTTGTCTTTTCTGTAGAGTTTTATAGTGAATTCTCTTGAATAGTTCAAGTTTGACATTAAAATGGCCTTGGAAAGTGACAGTGCATGACTGTCTATTGCATTAACAAAAGGAGGTACATCCAACACAATTTCTTTCTATAGCATGTGGCTGATAATTCATGGTCAGCAGAAATACAAGATAGTGCTTTGGAAGATGTACAGAGCATATTTTAAAAAAGTTATTCATTTTTATTTTATCAAGATATACTTAATGAATGCCTGTAATATGTCAGGCTCTCTTCTGGACCATGGAATCCATCATTGAATCTAGTAATTCCATACCATGTAGGAGCTCACATGATAATATGCAAAACAGATGATAAATGGAATTAAATACATTTGTTAGATGGTCATGCAGTTTTGAAGGAAAATAAACAGATTAAAGGAATAGTGTTCAATAGAAGCAAATGACACATTTTTAATGAAGATGATTATTGAAATATTGTTTATGGATGTAGCATTTGAGAGGAAAGCTCTAACCTTCAAGGAAAGCTCAGGAATGTGTGGTGCAGGAAGAGGAAGAGGAAGAGAAAGGCTCTGGGCTAGACATACCTTTGATGAGTCAAGTAAAAGCAAGTATCCCTGTGTGGCTGTGAAGCAGTAGGAAGGAACAGTGGGAGCTGATTAGGTCAGATGGTGACTGGGGTCCACACTAGTATTCTTTTTTTTTGGTACCTGGGATCGAACTTGGGACCTTGCGCTTGTGAGGCAGGCTCCGGAACCACTGAGCTAAATCCCCGGCCCCCACACTAGTATTCTAAGTCACACTGGAAGCTAATGTAGAGTTCTAGGTAGCAAAATAACTTGACAGTGTTTGAGAAGGACTACTGTGCTTCTAGAATGGAGATGTGTACCATAGCTCCTGAGTCACCCTGTTTAAATTTAAGAATACAGTAGCACTGTGCGAATACTGAAATAAAGAAGTGTCTTTAGTCAAAATAAATATCATGAACTATCACCACCATTCATAGGAATTGGCAAAGTGTATCTAGGATAAGTCTGAGCAAGATGCTGTAGGGTCCTACAGATTAGCCATGTTCAATAAGGCCTAAAAATACAAAATGGAAGATGATTTGTTTGAAATTAATAGCTATTGAAGTTGCACCCCATAATATTTTCTTGAAAGATATTTTTGTAATGTACTTAAGGTAAATCAAATATTTTAAAATATTCTTTTTTTTTTTTTTTTTTTGGTATCAGGGATCGAACTCGGGACCTTGCGCTTGTGAGGCAGGCGCTGGAACCACTGAACTAAATCCCTGGCCCAATTCTTAACACAGTTGATATTGGTAGAAGATATATTTTGATGTCTTGGTGGAATAGTGCCTGTTCATCCTTTTAAAATGAAACCAAAATGGTTCCCAAGAACATTCTAATAGAAGAATTAATGCATGTTTCCAGATTTTATAGTTTAGGAAAAGAAAAACAATAAGGAATGTACAAGAGATAGCTTAAGATTTTTGGTCTGTGTTTTGTTTTTCTGATTGGGGAAATTTTTTAGACTCAGCATCTGATGCAATTATAAATATATACGTATAAATAATCATAAATATACAATAATTTACTCATGTCCTACAGAGTAAGTAATTGCTTGAGTTCTCAAGCCTAATTCCAAGCAAAAACTAAGATTTTACTTACATTACACATGGCTAGTGAGGCAGATAATCAGTTATTTCCATTTATCATTTAATCAAACATAATTTTATTCAGGGAAAAAGATATCAGACATCAACTATCTGTGCAATACAGTGCTAGCTTCCAGGAAGCAAATGTTTCCTATCCTGAGAGATTTTAACTTTTCAAACATAGAAGTTCAGCATTCACCACTCCAGACACCACCCACTAGGTCTTTATTCACGGGGTTCAAGTTTCACTGTCATCAATGAATGCCCTGAACAGTCTAGTAGTCCTCTTTCTTAACCTGATGATGAAAAATCCACATACTCCTATAGTACTAATGACTGTTAAGAGACTCAGAACACTCCTCTCCAAAATACCAAACACAGCTTACAACTAAGCATATCACAATTCTTTAGAGAGAATTAAAACAATCCTTAGCTCACATTATGTCTCACTTTACAGTGTCAGGGATTTATTGTGTCTACTTTAGAATGATATGCTAAAGAATCTATCACTGTAAATTTACAAAGAAACGGAGAAAGGACACTTGGTATGTTATCATCTGAGAATATCCACTACTAGTTCTAAGATACTGTCATTAAAATGTGTCAAAAGTTCCTTAGAAATCTCCTAAAAGTACAAACAAATGTTCTTTTCGCAACATTCTACATATTCTGACATCTTTCATGTTTACTTAATGTCTTTTTGTTTAGAAGAGTAAAGTCAAAGTCTAATGTCTTGCCTAGCGTTGTGGTGCACACCCAAAAGCCCACCACTTTGGAGGCTGAGGCAGAAGGATCGCCATGAGCTTGAGGCCAGCCTGGGCTGGATAGTGAGTTCAGGGACAGCCTCAACTACAAAGTGAGACCCTGTCTACAACAGAACAAAAGAAAACAAAAACCTAATTCCTTGACCACATACAATTAAGGGTTCGTTTTAGAAGTTCAATGTTAAAAGATGTTTGTAGCCGACATTTTAAGCATGGTCAAATTTCACTGGCTTTCTGATTGCTCTTTCTTCAGTTGTGTTTTCAGATGGTCCAGGGCAAAAAGTCACATGGAACTTCAGCTCTTAATGCAAGCATGAGATGTGTACCCGCCGCTAAACAATAGAGAACACTCACTTCCTCTCTATGGCTGCAACAGGTGCTGGTTGACATCTAGGAAGTCTACAGCAATGGCAACTGATGCTAGTTGCAGTCCAAGTGCTCATGGGAAGGAGACTGCAAATCATAAACAGCAACATTAGGAAAAATTTTATCTCAAAAATAGCTGTCATGCAGACGCATAAAGGTTTATGGGCCAAGGCTGTGTCTTGAAAATTTTCTGACTTATTCAACAGTTTATAGTACCCTGTTGTGTATATGGAAATACATATTTGATAGATTAAAACAAATCCTCTAAACACATTCAAGAGTGGAATGTATATAATCTCAGGCACCCTTTTCATATGGACAATTGAGATGAGACTTAGGGTTACTAACCAAAAGATAAGCCAGGGACGGAGTTAAAGATTTTATCTTAGGCCAGACTCCTCATCCTCTGTTTATCAGCAGTTTGTGTCTGTGTTTTCTCAACAGCAGCATTCCTTTGTGTCTGTCACTAGAGGCTCAGTGTCAATTAATAGCAACTAACTTCTTGAAACTCTGTAGCTGGGGTGATCTCTCAGCACCCTCACAGTCCCTTTGTGTTTCCCTATTATGTAAGAAGTCTGCACAATTATACGTGTTATTTTAGAAACCACAATCTAAAATTCCAGATTTTATCTAAAGTCATGAATAAAATATCTTGAGTCGGATCCAGAACATACTGTTTCCCACAAGGCTGTGTTTCTGTTCACTCCTTGGGCTGCCTTCTCAGCCACATCGCTCTAGACTCCTGCAAGCAATGTCAATGAACAAAATGTATGTCCTCGAAGAAATTGAATAAAAATAAGCTCAGTTTGTGGGTAATGCATTTATTTCCAAAACTTGAAGGAATTTTATCTCTTTAAATTTAATTTCATTTGAAAAATAACATTCAATACTATTTGTTTTAGTATAGCAATTATTTATAATTGAATACATGTTTAATGTTATTTCCACTTGACTTTCTTTGGAGAATTTACTAATAACATTATTTAAAAAGATGGAGGAGGATCCAGTATTTTTTTTTTTAAATCAGGAAAGGGCCGGGGAGTTAGCTCAGTGGTTTCACCGCCTGCTGCGAAAGCACAAAGACCCAAGTTCGATCCCTAGTACCAAAAAAAAAAAAAGACCAAATAAAAAATCAGGAAAAAAAATAGTGCCTATTATACATGCACACACACACACACACACACACACACACACACATTTATATGTTTAAATATAGATATGAGCAGACAGACTCTTGGACAGTAAACATGGGGATGTTTATTGTGACATTATTTCTTACATCATGGCTGGGAGATAAAATATATTTAAATAATTAAATGTATTAATACTTCTGCTATCAAAAAAGAACAATGTAATAGTAATCATACTGTTATTTTCAAAAGCAACCCTCAAGGTACTTTGGCCATGCTTTTATATTCAGGACATTTCAGAGTAATTTTCATGAAAACATTGGCTAATGAATGTCTTTAGACCTAGAATTAATGTTTAGTATTGAATTAAATATATAATTGCTATGCTGCTATATGTAAACTGCCAAAGGCATTGATTTTTCCATACTAATGGTTCAAAAAGCTTTATACAGGAATCAATATTAACTTTCTCAGGTGCAATGTACAGGAAATTTCTTGATTGTGAAAGCCTTTTTTATCTTTTTAAAATAGCTCAAGAGCTAGTTTCAGCTAATATATTGGCTGTAATATATTGGTTTAGTACTAGTTATTTGTAAAACATTGGGTGCCAGAGAGTATAGCTTTTAACAGTGATTTTACATTTATCTCGGTTTTGTTTAAAATACCTGTATAGTGGAAATTTATTCATGCTATTAACATCCTTCAAATAAATTATCAAACTGGAAAGATAGTGCAAATAGCTAAGAATGACCTAAATAGATTTGTGAATAGAAGATTGACCAAGTATTGCCAGATATATAAATATTTAATATAGCATTTCATAGTCCTATACAGGAATGAAGACCATTAAATTACTATTCTAGTGTGTCAACTGTCTTCTTTCAGATACATTCCAGACCACAAAAAGCATGATCTATTTTTCCTTATTTACTTGGCCATACTTAGTGAATAGCCCAATGAAAGTTCTCCTGGTTTGTTGACCTTTGGTATATTTATTTGTCTTTACTTGTTTCCCCAGATTTCAGGGTGGTGGTTTGTGTTGTGACTTAAATTTTATGATTGGTATAAGTGTAAGCAAAGTTGTTGGCTTTTAATTTGTTTGACTTTTTTTCTTACTGTAAGGAAAGAAATAGTTTTTACACTCTTTACATGTTAGAGCTGGAACTAGAAGTCTGATCCTTTGCTCTTAAACTAGAGTGGCTCAGAAAATTATCATGAATCAGAATCTCTTAGTGGACTTGTCAAAACTCAGATTTCTCTAAGCCACCCAAAAGTTTCTAATTAGTTCTAAGTAGGTCTGGAGCAAAATCTGAAAATCTACCTTATATGTTTCCTGGTCATGCTGATGCTGCCTGATCTTGTAGGCACCTTAAGAAGCATTGCTTCACAATTTTGTGTTAATCTTAACTGAGTTCTTTGCATATGAGTCAGGTAACTAGGAAAGCAGCTGCTTAATTAACTCCCCTGACTTGGCTGTGCACTTATTGTTATGTTGAAATTATCCTCATTTCTGTTCTATTGCCCTCATACTTCCTTCCCATTATTGCATAGTTTGTAGAAGTGAAGGATTTTAACATCACCAGTGTTTCTTGCTTTGTATTAATTGTATTTAATATGTTGAATTATTATTTAATTTCTTGAATTTTTAAGTAAGCTTATTAATTGCAAAAGCAAAATCCAGATCTCCAGTAGGCATGTGTAATAAGTCCCAATTTTATTCCATATAATATGGCACAATTTATCTGTGAAATTTCAAATATACATATGTGTTTGCATATAATAGAAAGATTCATTTTATGTGTATTTGTATTTCTTCAATTTTTTTAAACTTAAAGTGCTGTGAAACTTTGCTTTATACCTGCATCAATAGTCTACTCTATTTTAAGACTGTGTCATAATTTATTTAACACACTTTATATATGGGCCTTAGGCTATTTGAAATATTTTCCTATTACAATAATTGCAACATTTGTATACATGAAAATTTCTCTATTTGTACTGGCATTATTGTAGTATAAATTCCTCGAAGTAGAATTTTGAATCTGAATTTTTATCCTTAGCAGTTAATTAACATATTAAATCATGATATTAGTGTACTACCAGTTTCCTACATCATTGTCAACATTTGATATTTTCAAATGATTTTTGAGCTTTGTAAGTCTGGAATTTTATGCTAAGGTCAGGACAGCTGAAGTGCTTACATAACACATAATTTTAAGACTGAGGATTAGTCCTTCATCAGCTGTCTTCTGTGCATTCCCCGCCTCACATGTCCCCTTCCCCTGATGCCCTGTGAAACTTCAGGCATGTCTGTGAACACTTTTCATCTGATCTTTGCTAAGTCCTGGGTCCCACTGTTTTGTTGTAAAGAACTCTTACTGGCAAAGACTTGGAAATGGCTTGGTGTCTCTTCTGTTTTGCTAAGGCAGATGCTTTGTTTTCACTGCTTAAAAGTGGTTCATATTGAGGACTCTTGTCTCTGAATGAAACAAAATTAGTATCACAGCAAATTTAGATTTCAAACCTCAGGCAGAAAAAGATATCTTTTCTCCTAATGAACAACATAAACATTGATCCCAGTCTTTGTTATTATGAATAAAGCTACTATAAACATCCATGTGCAGGATTTCGTGACTACTTATGTTTTCAACTCCTTTAACTAAATACCAAGGAATACAATTAATGGATTTGACTCTGAATATACTTAGTTTTGTAAGTACTGTCAAGCCGTATTCCAAACCAGCTCTCCTATTTCACATTTCTACTAAGAATGAGAGTTCCTGTGAGCATTCCTGCTGCCTCACATCTCTGTGAGCATTTGCTATTGCTATTGTTTTATGTTTTGGCTATTCACGTTTATATGTGCTGATACCTTAATTTTTAATCCCCTAATGGCCAAATATTGAACATCTTTCTTATGATTATGTACATGATTGTATCTTCTTGGTGAGTGTCTGTTACAGACTTTGGCCTACTGTTTAATTAGGTTGCTAATGTCTTTGTTGAGTTTTAAGAGTTCTTTTATATTTTTGATAAGTGTACTTTATCAGATATGTCATTTGCAAATATTTTCTCACAGTCTGTGGCTTTTCATTCTCTTGACTTTGTCTTTCACAGAACAGATTTTTTTCTTAGTTTAATGGAGTTTATTATCAATTATTTACTTCATGAATCAAGCCTTTCATGTTGTGTTCTAATTTTAAAATTATCGTTGTGTGCCTTCATCTTATTCATTACATGGCAATTAAATTATCCACACATATATCCAACACCTGATAATTTCTTGCTAGCTCTATCGATTCCAAATTAAACCAAACATTCTCATTTGACTTAAGTATTGCAGAGTATTTCCAGCTCGTCTGCATCTGCCCTTTACTAAAACCATTCGGGTCATTCAAGCTATGGATAACACAGCTGCCCATACTCAAATGAAAACCATCCAACAGCTCTTCACTTATTTTTGCAGAGCCCTCCAGCCTTACCTTCTAGTACTTTCCTTTAGCTCTATATTTTATGGAAACCACCCTGCCTGTTTTGTGAATGTCTCAAGTACCCACTCAATGTAGGACTTTGGCACATGCTCCCTCTTATCCCTCTTTGTGGCAGAGTAGTTCTTCATTGTGTACAGTTACTATAAAATAAAAGAATCAATTAAAAAAAGGTAATTCAAATGAATAGACACTTCTTAGAAAAAGATTGATAAATGTCTAGTAAACACATGGGATGTACTATTTCTTCAGCTCAGAATGTTCTTCAATAAGAGCTCCTAATTTGTCTTTCTGTTCTCCAGGTCACTTCCTAAAATATCCATTTGGTTATCATCCTAGCTAAAACAATTTCCTTTGCAACTATTATTGCATAGTAACTTTAATCACTGCATGGTGCATGTTTATTGCTTTTTGTTTATCTCCTTTATATAGACTGTAAAACCCATGAAGGCAAACATTTGATTTTCTGTTAGCTCCTGTATTCTCAGTTCCTTTAAGGACTCAGTGTACACTTTGTGGGAGGGAATAAATTCACAGCCATTCTAAAGCATCATCATTTGTGGTGAGGATGGGAGTTTGCTGAGACAAATTTGCTATATAAATTATAGTTGAGGAAGGTTGACATAATGATTCTAAAATATTGCTGAATTCCAGGTCTGAATAATATGTTAAACTAGTAAATACTACTGCAGTCTCAAACCAAGGGTATTTTTAAGTGTAGAGGGTGAAGTGCATGAAGAATCTTGTGTTGTCGATGTCATGACACATGCAGCCTGTTTACTTTGTGGAAAAGCCTAATGTTTTACACCCACAGACACTGATGTCTCAGGAAATAGGCCCAAGTTCCTCTGAGACAGGGTAAGAAGACATAATGTCTTACCTGAGGCTTTTCTCTTCTAATAAGCAACCTTTTTAACAAGTTCAATTATAGCCAATTTTAATCAACTGAGTATAACGTTCTGTGTAAAGTGTAAATTTCAGAGTCAGTGTGTTTGCCAAGAAGCTTGGACATTTGCTTCTTTCTAAACCTCTTACAATATTTTTGAATATTAAAAAGTTTAAAAGGACAAAGTAAAATTAGTTTTTAGCTGGAAATCAACCATTGATTTTTTATAGTAACATAACATGTTAAAATTGTATGTAAATTTTACTTTTTTAATGACTATTTTAACCTCCATTGAGCAGCATACCTTCTGTGTATTTTGTCTTGATATATATTTTTTTTCAGCTTTTGATCCAACATGTTATATAAAAAGAAGAAAATAAGAACCTCAATTTTAAATAAAATCTGGTTAAATTTTATAAAATATTCTAAACTTGATTTTAAAATAGATCAATTTTACAACTCACTTTTTTTCAGCTTTTTCCACACAAATTATTGAAAACTACAGATATTTTAAATAAAAACAGTATTTACAAACAAATCTGCATAAGAGAAAATAATTCCAAAATTTAAAGTATCAGAGGTTAATGATACATGAAATTGTCTGGCTACAGAAAGTGACTGAAGATATACTATTTGAAAACTAGAAACTTAGAGATGCCAATGTAGAAATAGCTTTAAGCTTAAAAATCAGAATGCTGACATTGAGTCTACTGCCTTATTTTTATCCTGTAAATAACATGTTCTAAGATCATACTTCAATAATAGATTATTAACTGTGAGATCCATGAAGAAAAAAATAAATAACATAAAAATGTATAGATTTTCCTAATGTGGAAATTTTTTCATTTTTCCATTTCTGATATGGAGAATTTGATTACTGATACCTTAAAATCAGAAAGAAAGAATTTTCAAGTACTTTCAAGCTACAGTTAGTAATTGAGGACAGCCATTGTAAAAGCGTGCAGTTGTTAAAATGTTCTCAGAATTAAAGTGCTCCTTTACAACAACTCCCTATGTCAGGGCATTATCACATACTGAACTGATTTAGTAATCAAACTCCACTCTAGTTTTAGAGCAAAATGTTAGCCATTCTGCCACTCATTCTTTCTTTTACTACCCCTCATTATTGTCTGTAGAGTCTTTCTTTCCGTTCTGAATGATTTCCTGCCTTATGGCCATCTAAGGAACACAGTAGAAGGGTAAAAAATTAATTAAAGTTCTAATGATGCAATTAGTAGTAAGTATAAACTGTTAAAGCATTTCTTCAGATGTTTTATAGCTTGTGAGACATCATCTTCACCTCAGACATCAAATACTGACCACCTGTTACGTATTACCATAACATTACACAAGCCAACTGACAGAAAACAATCTGGTCTCCAGTGATTGGACTACAGAAGCAACTGACAGGTAGTAAACCCTAAATGAGATTGTAAATAGAAACTCAGGCAAGTGTCCAACGGAGAAATACTATTAAAATAACCCAGAAGTTCAGGAATGAATGCATTATTTATGTATATTTTTATATTTACTTTGTTTAATATCTGAAGAGGGTAACTTTAAAACCAAAATTACATATGATGTATTTGTAATTATCTATGTGAGCTTCAAACTTGGGTCAAAAAGTCTAATTTGGGGGGCACAGGTTTGTTGTAAAAGAATTTTTCAGGTGCTAAGTCACTCAGTTTAAAATGTAAAAGTGGGTGATTATGATGTACACTAAATTCATGCATTCTCTTAAGGTTGATAAGTTAATTCAGAAGGAAGCTAATGCCTGCATTAGCAGATTTCATTGAATTGAAGCAATTTGTTGCTACACTGTCCTACATGATTCCTTCTGGGTCCTGAATAACACTGAATTTCTAATATGACTTCTTCAATTATTGATTTGCTGCTTGTATGTTCTCTAGGAAAGTCAGATGAAGATCAGTGTGAAGGTATTTATAGGCTGCATCTTCTCTGTGGGATGTAATCCATCTTCGTTAAGTTCAGTAAAAGTGATAGATGGCATTTGGCAGTGTAATGATGTGATCACTCTACCAGCGCCTCTTTAAATCATAAGCTGTTGCTTTCTGTTGTGTAGATATTTAATCAGTTATATACCCCATTACTGATTTAATTCAGAATGTCAGTGGCAGGTGAATAATGTGAGTATTTGTATATTAATATCATAGTGTATTAATGCTCCCTTCATTTAAATGTGCTATTCATTTTAAAATCATAAACTGTTGCTTTATGGATAGAATGAATTTAATCGAGGTGGTAGGCATCTTCAGAGTTCTGATTCAGTGCATTGGTGAAAAAAGGCATTTCTTTATATATCTCTCTGTGCTACCTAGACTCAATGGACAGTGTGACAATATCAATGTTTTATATAATCAATTTTTAAAACTGCTAATTTATATCTTAGTTTTATGCACTTTAATTTTTAAATTATAATAGGTGAGTGGAACTTTGAGGAAAATTGACAGGTTAACAAACTTTAATATAGGAAGTAGAAATCCCAGCACCTATTTTTTTTAAATTCTTTTATTGGTACATTTTAGGTATACAATACGTTTACATTTATCATTGGGTGTTTATACCTGTACATGATGCATCTTAGTTCTTATTTTTTTCCCCATTACCTGTGCGCCCTTCACCCCCTCCACCCTTCCCTATTTATATAAATTTCGTTTCCATTTTTTTTCTTTTCTCATAATTTTTCCTTTCCCTTCTTTCCTTACCCCTTCCCCTCCCACCACCCCTACACCTTTGGACCTTTTAATATTTCAAATTATAAATTATTCATTTCAATCATTTTAATCCTTGTTTACACTTTCAGTTTCTCACACTAGATAAATTATTCGGTATTTACACATATGTGTCCTATTTATTTCACTTAAGAGTATGGCCTCAATAAGCATCCATTTGGCTATAAATGTCTCTAGCTTCTCGTTCTTTACGGCTGAGTAGTACTCCATTTTATTAAAAATCCACATCTTATTTATCCAGTTTCCAGTTGATGGGTACTTGGGCTGTTTCCAAGCTTTAGCTATTATAAACTGTGCCGCTATGAACATGGGTGAACATATATCGCTGTGGTATGATTCCTTTAAATTTTGGGGAAGATACCCAGCAGGGAAATAGCTGGGTCAAATGGGACCTCTAGCCCTAGTTCTTTGAGGTGTCTCCACACTGATTTCCATAGTGGTTGCACCAGTCTGCACTCCCACCAAAAATAGAGAAGGGTTCCTTTCTCCCCACACCCCAACCAGCATTTGTTATTGGTTGATTTCTTGATAGCAGCCATTCTTTCTGGGGTGAGGTGGAATCTCAGCGTTGTTTTCATCTGCATCTCTTGAATGACCAGTGATGTTGAACATTTTTTCATATATTTATTTGCTGTTTTTACCTCTTTGTCTGAGAAACGTCTGTTCATTTCAGATGCACAGTTTTGAATTGAGTCTTTGAATTGGGGAGTCTGATTTTTTTCAATTCTTTATATATTCTGGATAGCAGACCTTTGTCTGAGGTACAGCTCCTAAAATTTTTTTCCCATATTGTAGCTTGTCTGTTAGCTCTGTTGGTGGTTTCTCTTGCAGTGCAGAAGCTTTTTAGTAAGATGAGATCCCAGTTGTTGATTCTTTGTGCTAGTTCCCATGCTACTGAGGTTTTGTTCATAAAGTCTTTTCCTATGCCAATGTCTTCAAGAGTTCTACCTAACTTATCTTCCAGCAAGTTTAGTGTTTCTGTCTTAATATTTAGATCTTAGTTTAGTGCATGGTGATAGGTATGGGTCTAGTTTTAATCTTTGGCAGATTGAAATCCAGTTTTTCTAACACCATTTATTAAATAGGCTATCTTTCCTCCAATGATGATGGTTGGCTCCTTTGTCAACGATGATGTGGCTGAGCATATCTGTAGTTGTTTCTGCATCTTCCAATCTATTCCACTGATCCTCAGGTCTGTTTCTTTGACAATAGCATGCTGTTTTTTGTCACAGTAGCTTTGTAATGTGGTTTCACATTGGGGATTATAATACCCCCAGCAATATCTCTGTTGCTTAAAATTTCTTTTGCTATTCTAGGTCTCTTCTTGTTCCAAATGAATTTTTGGATTGTTTTCTCTAGTTCTGTGAAGTATATTGTTGGAATTTCAATGGCAATTGCATTAAATCTATGTAGTAGTTTTGGAAGTGTGGCCATTTTCATTATATTGGTTCTTCCTACCCAGGAACAGGGGATGCCTTTCCATTTTCTTATATCCTCCTCGATCTCCTTTTTCAGAGTGCTGTAGTTTTCAGTGTAGAGGTCTTTTGCTTCCTTTGTGAGGTTGGTTCCTCATATTTCATTTTTTTGGATGCTATTGTAAAAGGGATTGTTTCCCAAATTTCTCTCTCAGTGAGTCTGCTATTTGTGTATAAGAAGGCTATTGTTTTTTGAGTGTTGACCTTATATCCAGCTACTCTACTGAATCTGTCAATTAGGTCTAGAAGTCTTTTGGCCAAGTTTTTTGGGTCTTCTATGTAAAGAATCATATCATAAGCAAATAATGACAGTTTAACTTCTTCCTTTCCTATCTTTATTCCTTTTATTTCTTTTTCTTTTCTAATTGCTATGGCTAAAGTTTCCAGAATTATATTGCACAGGAGTAGTGATAGTGGGTGTCCTTGTCTTCTTCCTGATTTTAGCATGAAAGTTTTCAGTTTTTGACCATTTAATATGATGTTGGCTGTTGATTTTTCATAAATAGCCTTAATCAGGTTGAGATAAAGACCTTCTATTCCAATTTTCTGTAGCATTTTTATTGTGAATGGGTGTTGGATTTTGTCAGATGCCTTTTATGCATCTATTGAGATGATCATATATTTTTTGTCCTTGACTCTGTTAATATAGTGTATTCCATTTATTGATTTATGAATGTTTAACCATCCTTGCATCCCTCCCAGCACCTGTTTTAAAGAAATAAACTATTAAAATATTCCCAAGAATTTAAAAATTTCTTATTTTTTCTTTAAATTTTTATGTCAATTTCAGAATTCAGGATGATTTCCATATATGTAAAACAAAATCTAGTTCACATTACTGTAAACTGTTTTTAGGGGATAAAGTAATTAAATAATTACTTATTTTATTTTACACTTCAGCTCTCAAGTATCTTTCATCATTTACAACATGGGGATATTTATAATTTCAAGTTTTTATTTTGGAAAATTATATGATTTAATTTTCTTTTGAAGACTTTTATACTAACCTTACAATTTATCACAATAATTCCAACATTTAGAAACTTAGAATATATGTACATAGGAAAATTTGAGTAAATTTTTCAATAAAGTTCATTGCTTTTACATAATTGAAGTAGTACCTTCTTATCTGCTGGGAATACATTTCAATACCTCCAACAGATAGTTGAAACTATGAATAGTATGGAGCATTCCATATATGATATTTTCCTACACTATACAACATATCTATGATAAAGATTGGTATATAAGTTGGTACAGAAAGAAATTAACAATAATGGGTAACAATAAAATATGTTATAAAATATACAGTCATAAAATTATATGGATGTGGTTTTTAGTTTCTGAAGGAGTCAGGACAAATATCAATATTTTGAGACTGTTTCAGATTCTCACTATGATTCCAAATTAAGTAAAAATATGGGAAGAGAAACCATGGGTATTCAAGGACTACATTAATTGAAGGGAAGCTTTTTAAAACTTATAAGTAGACTAATGAATACTTTCTGTCATCATTACTTTGTTCTAGACACTGTGATGAAGGAGAAAATTGTAATATTTTTTAAAAGAGATTAGAAGCCCTCTGGCAGTTTTCTCCAGAAAGTCCATAGTATGTACTACATTCTCTGTGCTAAATAGTTGTGCATAAATGACTCTGACTGATAGGCTAAACAAACCTCACATAATCTCATTGAATTTTATTACCACCATTCCATTTTCACTTCTTTTAACCAACTCAATAACTGTCATTTTTAATATTATTATACTTAGATTGGCTTGGAATGGACAAATGGCCTTGCACTGTGACAGTGACAGGCTACTGGACTTTCTTCCTTAAAAACCATCATTTTCTCCGAAGACAGCACCAATATTTTTAATAAAAGGTTGACTTTCAAAGTGTTATGGTCTGGTTTGATGGCTTTATATTTAAAAAATAAAAATGGAAGAAATGGACTGTGACACAAGGAAAAATATGTATTGTTCTTATTGCATTGAACTAAGATTAAACTAGAGTTCAATCTTATATAAAAATGAGGCTATTTTTGAATGCCTCATTGGAAGGTATACAGTAGTTATTTAACCCTTCAATCTATCATATTTCTTTGTTTGGGACTTTTTCTCTTTAGCACCTCTCTCATTTTCATTTATTTCAAAGACTAAATACCTTGTTCCTTTTCTCTGTGAGACATCGGTACTCTTTAAGGTGACAAGGATAGAATGTTACTTTGTTTTATTTATTATGTATTGCAAGCCTCTGCAGTGCCATAATAATGCCAACATTTATTTCCATAATGCTTCTTTCTAACAAACCATAAACTTTGCCTAGAAATGATCTCATTTATCTTCATAACATATCTAAAGCAGTTAAGGAATTTCTGGTTATTAACTCATTTTATAAATGAGAAACACGTTGATATCAGAGCCTCTTTCTGCTCCCTCAGTCAACCAGTAACAATGATTATATAAAAAATTAGTCTTCAGTCTGTGGTCAAGACCTTAACAGCCCTGAGTTTGTCTAACTTTCAGTGACATAGATTTTCATATATTTCATTCCATTATCCACTTTCGGCACTTCTATGATTAATTTATTTTCTGTAAAAGAGGAATACATATATGCGTATTTGTGTATACATGGTATCAGATTGTAAATATGTACTGTTATATTGTAAATATTTGTATATGTGTATACATTCTAATTATATATATATTCAGATTCTCAATCATTATCTATACATTCTTGTTATCAATATAAAATAGAAACAATCCATGCTGCAATTATAAAATGTTAAATTTTTTGATATTTAAGGTGAGAATATATGAGACTTGTAGGCTGAAAGATCACAAATCTGCAACCAGTCTTTTATACCAGTTCACATTATACCAGTTCTCCAGTTACTTATATGCCTGAATAACCTTTTTACAAACAGAAAATAATTTTATTTACTAATTCACCTTACCAAATATTTTTATTTATTAAGACATTTAATCTTACATTAGCTTTACGATTGCTGGAAAAATACTCTATATCCACAATTTAAAGGAAGAGAGGTTTATTCAGCTCATGGCTTCAGAGGATTCAGTCTTTGGTCTGGTTCAAGGCAAGAACATCATGGTGGAAGGGTTAGGTATAACAAAGTTGCTCAGTTGATAATGGCCAAGAAACAGAGCAGGGAACAGGACCAGAAAGAAGGAAGTAAGTGATGACTAGACATACACTCAAAGATCAGCCTCCATGATCTACCCACACATATACAGAAGTGTGTTTTACTGATCCCCTGGGCAGCTCCCAAACCAATGAAGTTGACCATGCAGCTTAACTGTCACAAAATTGTCTATTCTGCAACTCATTCTAACTAACATGTCTATGGCTACTATGTCAGTCCTGTCTGAGGGAGCTATGTAACATTTTCTGCCAACTTTCCAGCCCCTCACCTTTCCCTGGCACTCTTGACCTTAAGCTCAGCAATAGAGAAAAAAAATTTGAAAGACTTGTTATGAAAATAAACTACTTTGGGCAGTGTCAGGGTTTTCTTCAACTGATTCTATTAAAATTATCTGTCTTGGATATAATCGGATAATATTTAATGAGAATAGAGTAGATTGCATATAAGAGAGGTTAAAAAAGGAAGAGAGGAGGACCCTAAGTGAAACCCTCAGTAATACATTTAGAGAATTGGTAGAGAGGTTGCTCAAAATGGATATTGGGAAGAAGACTCCAATGAGGTATGAACAGAACGAAAAAGAGGCTACCAAAAGCAAACAAAATATCTAACAAATCACTAATGAAAAAGTTCGAAAAAGAGGGAGGATTGTCAACAACTGTTGAGCAAAAAAAGAAAATTGTGTTCAATTTAGAAATAAAGAAATTGCAAAATTATTATTGCTAATTATTATTATAATTATTTCATTTAGGGAGGGGAAGTTTCAGAGTAGTGTCTGTGAAGAAAGTCAGACATTAGTTGGTTGAAGTTGAACAGGAAAGAAAAAATCATATAGGAACTCTCTGTAGTTTACCAATGAAAGAAGCAAGAATGGAGGAGTAGCTAGAAGTGTCCTAGGATTAAGGAGCTGTAACTTTTTAAATTATCAAGATGCCATGGGAACTTTATGGTGTTTCAAAGAACAGAGAAAAATAAAAGGTCCAATGTCCATGAGAAAAGTAGGACAGAATAATTCAGAGCACAAGTACTGGATTTTTCTGTAATAAGGAAAAACACACTTTCTTCATTTAAAAAAAGGGATTATCAAGATACAGTAGAGATAGGCTGTATGTTTGGTGGAAGGCTATACCTGTGTTTCTGGTGATGAATTTTATTGCAAACTGAAAGTTACCTGAGAGCCTTGCAAATTGTTTAATCATTTTCAACGTTTTATTTTTCAATCCTACTTTATATGTTTTTGTAAAAAATGAGTAGTATATTTTTATAATATTAGCAATACAAAAATAAGGAAACATTGTGAAGTGACAGTCATTATGGCACTGATGCCTTAAATTCATCTGCTTGATTGTATAAAATAATTTTATATTTCTTATTAATTTTTAAAAGTTTTCTGGCAGTTTAAAATTATAATGATTACACATGTGATTTTTTCTATTTCTGAAATATTAACAAAATTGTTAATCTTATTAGTTTCTTCTTGGATTCCTAATAACAAAAACTGTAAAATCTAAAGGAAAATGACTATACAAAGTCATATAAAATTATTATTGAAAACAGATCCTCTCAGAAAGATGCATTTATTTGTGAGTTTGTTATTTTACATCCAATACATGACTTATTTAGCCTATCTAAAGAGGATGAGCTACTATATAAGAAATGTTCTTGGAAAATAGAAAGGATTCTGAATCTGAAAATTAATGTGATTTATATTTGATGTTCTAAAATGTAAATAATTAATGTATACATGTACTTATTTTTTCTAGGTGCTCTACTGATTTAGTAAATAATTATTCATTTTTTATTATTTTGTGTACCTTAAATACATACACAGATCAAGTTTTTTATGTAATATATGTAAAAGAATAGAGTCTGCAGCAGCATATGGAAGATTAGACTATATCGAAGCTCCGAAGTTTAAGACTAGTCAGTACCACAATACCTTCAAAGAGCTATGAACTGGAAAAACAGCAAAAGGATGTCTGGGATAACATTCTGTCTGCAAAGTACTCTACAGGAATGTATCAGTAAGAGTGAGTGGAAAAGGTAGAGGAGATGATGCTCCTGCATCAGGACAGCACAGAAGAGATGACACTGATTTGAGTCAAAATGAAAACTAGGTTTGGAATCAAGACCTGAAGAATTATTTTAGAAACACCACCTAGAAGAGGGAATCAGATCAGATTCAGAGGTTTTTGAACATGGGAGAAGATTAAAGGAGAAAATATGATCTCAAAAACAGAAGCAAAGTGACATGGTAGAAGGAAAAAGGACTACTAGTAATACTGGATCAAATGTCTGAGGAGGGAAGAACAGAATTGAAAGAAGAAAGAAGAAATGTGTCAGTTAATGGCTGGGTACAATATTATGGCTCAGGGGCAGAAGGCCAGATGGCAACCATTTTTTACTGCATTCAATCAGCAAACACTTGTGCATTCTGGAATGTGAAACACTAAGAGCTTGAAATAAAAATAGCAATAGAAGCTACATGTATATTATATTCTGTCTAATTAACTGTATGCCCACTTGACAAATATACAACTGCAGTTTCTTCAAATGACTCATTCTTTAGCAAAAATAGCTCATAGACTTGGTACAATGTTGTATTTCTGCGCAGAGCCCAAATATCTTTGTTGTATTGCTAGATTCTCAAAAGCTTTCATTTCTATGCCTCTTTCAATAGTGGTTTTCAAGCTTTTTCTCATCTTTTTCTTCTCCTTCATAATAAATGCTCACATGTTATGCTGCTCTACAAAAATGGACTACAATAACACACAATACAGCATCAATCATTAATTACTTAAGAAGTTACCTTCTAAAGAGTATTATTTACAGAGACTATTAAAGCAAAGAACACCTGGAGACAGCTTTAAATCAAGGAAACACATATTTAATAATAGAATGTGAGAAACATGAAAAAACACCTGGGTCTCAGTTTGGATAAGAAGGACTCTCAGGGTTTTTCCAATACGCTATGGAACTATCTTCTACTTTAGCTGTGCAGAAGTGAATTTCTGCTGACATTGTTCTGCACTGTGTGAAGTGATTTCGGGAAATGATGAAATCTTGTCCATCTATCTGGACATGGACAGAGAAACTTCTTTCTCAAAAGCACTCTGATTCATGGCTTTGGCTCGAGGTTTACCTCTCTTCCTGATGAAGGAAATGAGGATGAAATGATTCCTAGTCACTTTCTAATTATATGTCTCAAAGAGTGGTTATGAATATGGGGTCTCTCCACCATTTCCTGGAAGGCAAACCATGACACATCTTAGGACTGTGGTCACAGTGGAGTTTATACTCTTCTTCGAAAGTACAGGACATACTAATATTCGCTTAATCTTGGTAGTCAGTGCTCACCTTTAGCTATTTCAGAAGTTCTTGTATTCAGTTATTCTATAATCACACTCATGGTTGATATTCTCATGGCATATGTTTCTTTGCTTCTAATAATGATGACCAGAAACACAGAGACCACTGTGGGTTAAGGTCTGAGTTAGTGTGATTTTCAGCTTAATATGGGATATTGGGTGAAGCATACATATTAAATATTTCTAAGCCAAAACAAAAATAAAACAAAAACTGACTGGATAAGAGGTGAATAAATAAATAAATAAATAAATATATAAATATGTAAATCAATGTAATTGTCACTTGAAAGCTTTATGCTGTTTCAATCTGCTTCAATATTCTTTTAGAGAAAACTGTTTCTTTGTTCTGGGAAAACAGTAAAGAGGAATTTTATGCAATAGAAAACAAAGACTCCGCTGACAGGGAAATATTAGAGGTGTTCTGGTTCGAGGGAATTATAACTCTTTGGGAATGATAACAAAACTTTTGTTTGTTTAGGACAGAGTTGCATCTCTGCAAAGAAGTATGTGTTAGGAAAAAAAATACTTAAAAGTAGGAGTATAAAGACAAAACAGAGGAAAAGTAAAGGATAGAATTACTTCCTACTCAAACCCATGTAATGGGTTGCCCCTCTTCTTGCAGGAAGGTGAGTGCCTCAAATTACGGGATCCATGGAAGGCAGCTTTGTTGTAATGGTTGGCCACAAAAGACCCAAATTCATGTGGTCATGTGTGGCACGATTTAGAAATGATTCAAAAGGTATTTACTTTCCATTGTATGTTCTAACTGGTTATTTTTCTACATCATAAAACTGTTGGGGTTATTTCTACATGGCTTGCTGTTTTACTGAACTCTAGCTTTGTGCAGTGCATTCTCTGTGTTTTCAAGGTGTTCACTAACAAAGAGTAATGATTGTTGTTATTCAAACTAAGGTACTGATTGTTTAAAATTTTACTTTATAGAGTAGATGTTTATTGTGTTTAGTGTTTAGTAAATTAGAATGTTTAAAAATGTTGAGCTTTGTAAATCTGAAAAGATTTAAGAAAAAAGGCTCCTACAGGCAAAGTGAACAGGTACAAAGCTACTGCAGTGATACAGGTATACCCAGGCTTGATTCTTCAAATATTTGACAGCCACTTGGGCCACCTGCCACCAGAGTGGATCTTTGATTATCATTCTTTTGGTTTGAAGATGGTATCCTTTTTCCTTACATTAATAAACACATAAAGAAATAAAATAAATTGATTATTTAAAATACCTTTCAGGAAAAAAATAAAATACCTTTAAAATATCAGAGTTCAAAGAGCATCTCTTTGACCTCACAACACTCTTCTAGATTGACTCAATAGGAATACCAGTTTTTATCAAGTTAGAACTTAAATTTGCTCCATTCATTGATCTTATTCTCACATCTTTTCATTCATTTTCACCAAGAGAGCTTCAGACATTCTTCAATGTATTATAATCCACATACTATAAAATTCTCTCAGGTACGGTACACAATCCAGTGTTGTAGAACACATTCACTGGGTTATGCAATTATGATCATTTTCAATCTGAGAACACTTTCATCATTCCGCCACCAAAAGGAATCCACACCAATTAGCTGTCCATTCTCATCCACCACACTTCCCATGTTCCCTAATCACAGGCAATTGCTAATCTCCTTTTTGACTTTAAAGGTTTGCCTAATCTCAATATTTCATATAAATGCAATTATAAAAAGTAATCTTCTGTGATATTCCTTTTACTTAGTATAGAATTTTCAGGGTTCATCCTTGTTGTAGCATATAACAGTACTTCAACTTTTTATTGTTTAATGATATTCCATTATATATATGCACCACATTTTATTCATCCATTCATTAGCTTGCTGACATTTGTGCCATTTCTGCTTTTCCACTATTTTTTTTCTTACATTCTTTTATTGGTACATTGTAGGTATACAACACAATTACATTTCTCATTGGGAATTGTACCTTTACATA
>NW_004624732.1:40335050-40375128 GCF_000247695.1 Heterocephalus glaber | reverse complement strand
GGGGGGGGGTTGCTCTTGGCACCTGCAAGGATTACCTCCTCTGAGCTGGGAGATGTGGGAAAGGGGCCAGGAGAAGCAGTAGGGATGATGGCCCAAAAGCCCTTTCCTGTGGGCTGGGAGCAGCGGGAGTGATGGTGGCTGGGAAGCCCCTTCGCTTGACCAGGAGCAGTGGGAGGGCAGCTCAGAAGCCCCTTCCTCTGGGCCAGGAGCAGTGGGATGGTGGCTCAGAAGCCCCTAACTCTGGGCTGGGAGTGGTGGGACTCAGTACCATGGTCTGGTGGTCCAGTGTCCTCTGCATCTTTGTAGTGTGGAACCAGGTGGCTGTACAGAGGAGGGGGTGGGTGGGGTCCAGTCTGCTTTTCCACTATTATAAATAAAGCACAATGATGAATGTATGGAACTAATTTTTCATTTCTCTTGGAAATAAATCAACTTGTGGAATTGCCAGGTCGTATCTCAAGTCTATGTTTAACATTTTGAAAAACTGCCAGACTATTTTACAAAGAATCTGAACCAGTTTACATTCCCATTAGGAATGTATTAGTATTCTAGTTCTTCCACATCTCTGCAAAAGCTTATTATATCTTTTATGGTTAACATAGTGGATATAAACTGTGATTTTTGTTTGCATTCCTTTGATGTGCAATAATGTTGAGCAATTCTCATATGCTTATCAACAGCTATTTGTATAACTTCCTTGAAGAAATACTTATTTAAATTTTTTTTCCTGGTTTTCAGTTGAGGTATTTGTTATATTTTTGTTGACTTTTGATGTTTCTTTAAAAAATATGTTGTTGTAGCTTATATCTAGATGTCCCCCAAGGCCTCTTTCAGTTATAAGTGGGGAGTTTCAAAGGTGACTGGATTAGGGTATGTGATGCTGGGATAAAGGGTGCCCTATGCTGGACATGGCTGGCACCACCCAAAAGGTGGGTATCCTGGAAGGAATGAAAGGGAAAGGTGGGCTGCTGCTTCTGCTTGGCTATTTCACCGTTGTGCTGCCTTCTGTCTGCCTTGCCTGGACAATTTCTCCTCTGCAATATCCCTGTGCCATGCCACCCTAAAAGCTCTACAAATTGTGACCTACAATAAAACTTTTCCTCTTTAACTTTGGATGTTGGGCATTTTGTTTCAGCAATGAGAAAAGTAGCTAAGACATGTGTAAGCTATTCTGAATATAAGTTCTTTATGACATAAATGATTTGTGAATATTTGGCCCCATTCTGATTTGGTGTTTTACTTTCTTTGTGGTATCTTTTGAAGACCAAAAGTTTTTAATTTTGATGAAATCCACATTTTTAAATCATTTGTACTGTTAGTGTCATGTCTAAGAAGGCTTTGCTTAATCCAAGATTATGAAGCTTTGCTACTATATTTTATTCTAAGATTTGCATAGTTGACTTTGTACCTTTAGGACTGTTACATTTTGAGTCTGAGTGTGTGTATGTGTGTTTGTGTGTGTGTGTGTGCATCATGTGCATACATAGTTGTTGAAACACCATTTCTTTAAAAGATGATTTTTTCCTCATTAAGTAGTTTTGGTAGTTTTTAAAAATCAATTGACAATAATGAAATATTTATTTATGTATTATAAAATTGATTTCATTTTCTTTATGTATACCACATTGCCTTGCTAGCTAACTGAGCAATTATATGAAATTTGAAACCAGTAAGCATAGTCTTTTCATTTTGTTCTTCTTTGGCAAGATTACTTTCTCTAGTGTAGGTCTCCAGCATTTGTATAATTATTGAAGGCCAACTTGTCAATATTTTGGGAAAGATTTTGATAGGGACTATAGATCTGCTTGGATTTTACTCCTATCTCAATAGCATTAAGCCTTCCAACCCATGAATATGGGATACTTCCATTTATTTAAGTGTTCTTTTATTTCTTGCAGTGATATTCTGAATTTTTTTCATGGTTAGGTTTTAAAACACAACATTCTTTTCCTAAACTTATTTCTGCTTATTCTATTATTGTAAGCGTAATTGCCTTCTTAGTTTCACTTGTGATTATCTATGACTATAGCATAAAAACACAAATGAATCTATATTTTATCTTATAACCTTCTGAACATTATTATTTCTAATTATTTCTTAGTGAATTACTTAAGATTTTGTATATTCAAGAACTTGACATCTGCAAAGACACATACACATATTTTTTCATCTTTCTTTGCAATCTGGATTCATATATATATATATATATATATTTTTTTTTTTTACCATAGGTAGAATCTCCAATACAGTGTAGAATAGAAAGTAAGAATATACGAATATACATTCTTGCCTTCTTCCTGTATTTCTTGAGGTAAAATAGTCATTTTTCTTCATTAAATATGATGTGGACCTGATATTTCGGTTCTTTTTATTAGGTTAGGAAGTTTTTTCATCTCAAGTATTTTTAAGTGAAACATTATTGAATTTTATCCACTAAACCTGTAGTTTATCTATGACTTGTTACCGACTTATTGAAATGAGGAAAACTATACACAAGACAAACCATATGTAGAAGAAAGAAGGGAAAGTGTCTTAGTTACTTTCTCATTGCTGAGACAAAATACCTGACACTCGCAAATTAAAGGAGGAAATGTTTATTTTAGCTCATAATTTGTAAAGCTTTCAGTCTATAGTCCAGCAGGTCCAGAGCAGGCCAGTATGGCAGAGAGGAGTGACAAGAGAAAAAGTTTATGGTGTGGCAGGCAGGAGGTAGCAACAATCAAGACAGGTATATACATCCTTCCAGGCTACGCCCACAATGACTACCTCTTCCCAGCAGGTTCACGTCCTAACATCACATCCAGCTATATACTCACCAGTGGATTAATCTATAATCACACATCCATTATCCAGTCACTTCCCCAAAACCCCACCTTGTGAGTACATGAGGCTTTGGGGGGCCCCTAGATAGAAACCATGACAAATGAAAGAAGGAAAGGAGGGATTGAGGGAGAGAAGGAGGGATGGCGGGGTACTAGGCTACTAGAAAATTTTTACACAAAGATAGAGTTTGGGCCAATACAGTTTGTTAGGTTTAAAGCAAGTACACATAAATAATGCCACAGGTCTGGATTGTGAAATGGTCCCATTGTCTTGTTTCTTTGGAAACTATAAATTTAAGATATATGTGGAATGTTCTGTGCAGAGAGTTATCATTTTAAGCTTTGTACCTGGACTGGAAATCAAACCTAGTTTTTTCTATGTCAAAGTGATTTATATCCTTCAAACCAGATTAATATGCTTCATCCTAGTGACACAGTTTCCAACACTGAAATCTGATACTGTGTGGTTTTTGAGAACATGCCAGCGAGAAAGAAAATAGTACATATTCAACACGGGGATTGTTATAACTGTTCACATTTATAGTATGATTTTTCTTTTCATTATCATTATTAAGGAATATTAATCACACAAATTAATGTGTTTCATTTTAACAATATATGTATGTGATATGTTTTGATCATATCTACCCTCTCCTTCCCTCTGGTCCTTTTCCCCTTCCCTAATAGGCCTCCTCAGTTACAGCATATTCTTGAAATAAATTTTAAATCTTATTAACTTCACAACTGTATCTAGCCATGCTATTATTTCAGCCAAGTGTATAACAATACTTTGCAGATGTCACTTGCTACAAAGAACATCCTTACTCCCTTTCCCATTGGGTAAAATATTTCCCTGCCTTTAGAAAAAACGTTAAGACAGGAGGGGTTGTTGTCTCTTCTCCAGTAATGATGAGATGAAAAATGAGGTTGGACTCTCTGTGAAGTTACTTGGGTAACTATGACAGTAGCAGTTGGTTGATCTTTGCTTTGATATTAGGAACAATTTCCACACTATTTTTGTGGACTCTGAAATATGATAGGCACAGTATAGCCATGTTTCTAATTTCCCGGCCTTGTATTTTTCTGATGAATCAAGCTTTCTACTTTAACAAACCATATCAGGGCCACACTTATGCTGAGCCAAATTTCTGTTCAAAGAGAGTGAAACGAAAGCAATATTTAATACTTTTGGTAAGTTCATAGAGTGAGGAGTGGTATTTTTACTTGTTTTACATCATGTTTCCAATATAATTCATCTCGAGGTAAAAAACAAAAACAAAAACGAGGCTGCTGAAATAGCAGTGTTGTAGTCATTTTCTTAAAGATGCCTGTTGTACATCCTTGAGTTCCAAAGATGTTTAACTCTGTATTAATCCACTCTGCTAAATATTGCAAGTTTGGCTGACTGGATAGGTAGGTATTTTGTTTTAACTACATAATCATCTAACCGCAGTGCCTTAAATTTCTTATTGTGATTGTCCAGCTAATTCCATCCCTGATTGTCCAGG
This sequence comes from Heterocephalus glaber, assembly GCF_000247695.1. The sequence goes on along the minus strand of NW_004624732.1, from coordinate 40,370,798 downwards.
GATGTGATTGTTCACACACACATACATGCATGCATGTGTGTAGGCACAATCACACACGTGTGCATGTGCTCACACACACATAACCCGACACTGCTATTAAATCATTGAAAAATAAAATCTTATTCTTTCTCAACTAAATTTTTTTTTATGATTTTGATATTTTCTATGTGTCTTAAAGTTTGTTGTTAATAAAATTGTAATTTTATAAGGAATTAAATATTTTTGATCAAGAGATGGCTGAAATGCTATAAAATGTAGCACTTGCTTATGATTAAATGTACTTTCAGGTTGTCCTTGATTAAAAAGCTAAAGTAAAAGTGATTGTAGCTGGAAGTGAGCTGTATTATCTAGGATAGTAACCCTGGAGTTATGTCAGTCATAGAGAAGGAGCATCTGTTATTGCGATATCAAGTGACTTCTTCCTGAATGGCAGGAGGAAGTAGCCAAGAGGAAGATCTGTCAAGTCACTGGAAAAGGCCAATTCAGAATGTGGATGGATCAGCTATTCTCATTCACTTGGATTTGTTCAGAGCTGTGCTATTTCTCATTCTACTTGTGAGCAATAGAGTGTAATGCTGAAAATACTACCAAGAGAGTTGTATTTTTAAATAATTTGAAATACAAAAAAAAAATTAGATGGATGATTTCCTAAATTAACAACCAAAATACTTTTAACCATTATCAATCTCCCACCCACTCACCCCAGAAAACAGCACCATATAAATCACATAAAATCAGCTTAACCAGTTTTATTATGATTGCGTTTTATAATGTTTCTTCTATCCTTATTGGCCTAGGTTTCCATACTAACCACCTTTATAAATTCCTTGTAAATTGCTTTTTTGTTGTGTGGGAGGAGGTTACTCATGGGAAATTACCTTGTTATGCAGTTTTCTAGCACTAGACAAGTTGAGGCTAAAAGATCATTTGGTTAGTTTCTTGGTGTAGATGGGAAATAAGTAATAGATATTAGACACCTATCTCCAGAGTAGTGCCGTTAAGAGCATAGGTTTTTGCAAGATAAACCTGGGGTAAAATGTGGCTTTAGTACAATAGATACTGTGACTACAAGTTACAGTTTCCTTCTTAGAAAAAGAGAAACAATGAAAAGTATTTCCAAGTAGATTTACCTATAAAATAAGATGATAAGTGCAGAATAGTTTGCAGTTTTTAGCCTTAGTAAGTAGTACCTATTAATTACATTAGTTTTGATATGGCAAGTTGCTTGTAGAAAAAGAAACAAGTGACAAAAGTATAATTATATGAGGGACACTTGGTTCAAAAGCTTTAATTATTGTTTTGAACAGTAATATAATTCTGTTGACACACAAATTAAATATTTACACATCTTAATTCTGGAAACAACTTTCCGTGTAGTTATTTTTGTGAGCTGTAATAATCCTTTTAGAGGTTTCTTGAGAGAAAAACAATAGACAGTTCTTTCTATTATAAATATCCTAATATGATTGCACAAGGTCTATGTATCCTTTGTTAAATTAAGCATGCTTAGAGTAAAAACTGAGGAAAGCAGGTAACATGAAAAATCTGTAATAATTGGGTTATTCTTAGAAATGTATTCAAAATATGACTTTGAAAAATAATATAGCTACTCTACATTATCCTGGTGATTGGAAACAGTTTTTAGAAATAATTACTCTTGTTTTTCACTCTTACTTTTGTGTATTAGTATTTGTGTATTACAATTTGTCTTTTTCTGACTACATTTAAAGCATACTTTAGCTGGCAATTAATATTTTTTGTTTTGTTTTTAATATCACATTAGTAGAATTGAATCAAAGAACTTGCCACATCGACTTACTAAAACATAATTTTTGTATCATTTAATGGTTGAAAGTATGGCTTTTGATTTGCCTTCTTGGTAGTATCACAATAATTTTGAAGTTTTTGCTTTTTCTTGACATCTCAGCATCTATATTGCCAAGAAAACTCATGATTACATCTAAATGGTATTAATCTGATATGATTTTCAAAAGCATTTCTAAATTGTTACACATGAGTACTTTTTGAAAATTATTAAATTATGAAAAAGGGAGAATGCTTCCCTTTTACCTTCATATAAGATGATTACTTGATTGTGGCTTTTTGGATAAGAATATTAAATTTTCAATGCCCTGCTGTTTTCACAAAACCTCCTCTCATAACTATATGTGTGTGTGTGTGTGTGTTTGTATATGTATATATGTAGTTATGTAGCATATAAATATATAACTATAGCCTGTACATGTATAAATATATGTACATATAATGGTCCAGAGCTATATTTTACTGTGTGTAATCTCCTCTTAATGGTGAGCATCACAATTTTGTTTTTATTTTGGAATTTTTGGTGAAATGGTTGGTAAAGTAACAATTGTAGCTGTAGACCTTAAAGGCTTTATTTCTGTCTATAAGCCATGTTTTTAAAACAAAAATGTACCTTTTATCTTTATCTTCACCACCTCAGATGTGGGCTCTGTGGAAGGACTTGCCTACCACAGAGCCTGGGATACGCTGTACTGGACCAGCTCCACCACCTCCTCCATCACCAGGCACACAGTGGACCAGACCCGGCCCGGGGCGTTTGACAGGGAAGCGGTCATCACCATGTCCGAGGACGACCACCCGCACGTGCTGGCTTTGGATGAATGCCAAAAGTAGGACTCACCGAAGTTTTACTTCTGCCTAATAATTATAAGTCAAAAGACTCTCAGAGCTATATTAAGTTTACAAAGAATGAACAATAAAAGCAATGGTTTCCATAAACTCATCCTTCATAATTTCACTTTACTTTTTTAATGAGGGCGTTATAAGTATGGATAACTAAAATCTAGAATATTCAAATATCAAATAAAATTTTCATGAAAGATTCAGTAAAAGTAAATAATAATGAAAGGAAAACTAGAAAGAGAAAACACAATGTTAGAAAAGGTGTATGAAGAAGACATTAAAGCATAGCTAATAGGAATTTAAAATTTAAAATTACTGTTATCAAATATTGAATCCTAAAAGAGTTTTTCTCTTTAATAAAGTAATTTTATTAACTATGTATCTCACAATTTAAATAGAAAAAACAAACACATCAATAAAATTTTTTATATACAGCTAAATTTTCAATATTAAGTACTTGAAAACCATCTAAGAAATCTACATCTGTTTGTTGACCTAATGTGCAAATATTTGAGAAAAATATACAAGTGGAAAATAGTCAAAGTTGGGATATGGGAGGAGATGTCAGAAGAAAACAGTTATAGAAAAACTAAATCACAAAACAGGTTAGGTAGAAAACTACAGAGTTACACTTTTATACAATATTGTATTGGTTTTCTAACTAGACAATCCTTTTTGTTCTCATAAGTAACAAATAAAGAAAAAAAGACCCATCTTTCCTTTACTGAGCAGAAGTAGAAGAGATTCTTTTAGTTGTGGTAAAGACAAATGGACGAATAAAAAGAAATGACAGAAACCACTGACCTTGACCAGTTGTCAGACAAATGAATTATATACATTACTTGCTGTGAAAATAATTAAAAATCCAAACACTTTTATGGAGCTGGAAGTCAGATCAGACTTAATTCACTTAATTGAACACCATCGTACACATGAAATGAACACTCTAAAGGCTAAGGAATGCAATTAGTCCTCGTACAGCTCAAGGTGCTTTAGTTCAGGTGACACCTGGCCTTCTGATGCCAGGGCAGTGCGAGCTCCACTCACTCCACGACCCTGTCACATGGCCTCTTAGGCTGACTCTGCTACACTGATTCCAAAGATTCCACAGAGGAACCTCAGGACAGCGGCAGATGCCCATGGAAAGAATAAAAGAGGTGATCAAAGAATTTATAAGTCATTTCAAGTAGACACGGGGAGGTTTTTAAATAAAATTGAGTATTAAAGAAAGACATACTGCCATTAATCTTGCAGAAAATACTCCACCATGCCATCCCTTTTAATACACCTAACCCATCATTCTTGACAATATGTCCTTTACTGTAATAATTTTTAAAAATTTAAACATTCACCATATTTTTGAAACATCCTTGCAGGTAATTAGTTTTAATTTATAAGTGCTTCATAGGCCAAAACTTACAACTTTATCTTATATTAAGTGAACTATAAATTAAACAGACCAAAAATAGTATGACTAGAACATTTGCAATGAAAGTATTAAAAGGCAATTTACCTTCACGTATATCAGTTGCACTCACTCTTGGGTTAATTAGTATTCAGAAATTTTAAAATAAAATTCTAAATGAAAATTATTCTTAAGTCTAAAACTTGGTTGTGATATTAGTTATTTGTATAAACAACTTACTCAAGCTCTCTTGACTCCTTGGAGTCCTGCTCTGTGAAATGAACAGGAGAAATGAAAAGAACTCTAATATATTCAAAGTTGTCTAGTTCTCAAGCCAACACTACAGGAAAATATCACAGAAAAATTGTAAGTTAAATATCTCACATTATGTGCATAACTTTTAAGTTATTTTAGTTAACTATGTCATTTAAAAATTATCAGTAAAATTGCTAACAATGAAGGAAAATGGAATGAATACCGTTTTATCTTTTCCAATGTATAGTTACTTAAGATAGAATATTTTAAACATTTGGCCATTTAGAACCCTTTTGTATTCTGTAGAATAAAAATAAAATTAAATATTTTAAGAAAGAGTAAGGATCACCCAGCCCTTTTCAAAGGATATGGGCTATTTTAAAAATTATCAAACAAAGATTTTTGTTAGAAACTTGAATGTTATCTAGAAATAAGTTTTTACAAAATATTCAAGTATACGTATTAAATAATTCACTTGACTGTAATCATAAATCACCTTTAAATGCTTTTGTATGGGAATGATATATAATCTGTAAATATGAAATATAACTTTGTAGTTTTTCTTTGCCGTTATGTACTAAGCATAATTTTTTCTAGAGTTTTAAAGCACTCAGCTACCAGCCACACTCCTCACCTTCCCTTCCTTGCTAAGAAGCAAAAATTTATATTCAAATAAACTCTTGAAGGTAATCCAACAGATGAAGAGGAATACAGGGAGATGTTTCTGTAAAAATATGGATTGGTGACAGGAACCTGACAGACTTTGTACAATTTCAGTGATTTCAAACAGCTTTCTGAAAAATCATAGGCTTTCCACGAAGTATAATTTGACAAACACTGATTTAAAAAAATCTCTCTGCAACACATAAAAAATAGGAATTATGTTTTAGGATTTGAGAGTCACCCCTAAACTTCCAGAAACAACACTGTGAATGATGACAAAAATCATCTAAGAGAAAAGAATAAGTTATAGAAATGTGGAATGTTGATAATTTGTATTTTTTAGAAAACATACAATGGAGAATGTAGAGTTTAAAAAGCAAAACTAGAATGGAAGGCAGATTATTATTTTCATCAAGTATGGAAGACAAACACAGTTAGCAAAACTATGTCCAGCTCTTAGGTGATGCTGCAGCCAAGATGGCGCTGGCGGCGGCCTGAACGTCAGGCTCCGGGCTGGGCTCTAGGCGGGGCGGGGGCGGCGGGGGCCGCAGCCAGGGCCTCCAGTCTCTCCCAGGCGTGAGCGCCCAAGCACCCCTCCTCTGGCCGGGTGAGTGGGTTCGCTGTGGAGACGGCCCCGAGGAAAAGAGGCGCTCGCCCCTAGGCACCATGGCGGGATCGTCGAGAAACATCCTGAAGCACCTCTCCAGTGTTCCTTGCTGGCTGTGGTGGAGCGTGGTGTGCTGTGAGTTGCACACCCACCTAAGTGAGTACCAGAAGAGTCTCAGGAACCCTGGCACCTGAGACTGCTTGCTTTCACCAGGAGTAGGGGCCATTTGTCTGTTTCCTGCCCGCAGATTTGCCAAAAATTTATCTCCTGACAAGATAAATCTGAGTACCCTAAAAGGAGAAGGTGAATTGAAGAATCTGGAGTTGGACGAAGAGGTGCTTCAGAGTATGTTGGATTTACTCACATGGCTTGCTCGCAACAAAGTTTTTTGTAACAAAGTATCCATTAGGATCCCATGGACAAAACTGAAAACACATCCTGTTTGTCTCTAGATAAGGTAATAACGGAGATGAGTACATGTGAAGAACCTCAAGTCTCTAATGGCCCACCACCAATTGCAACAGCTTCAGGACAAAATGAATATGGCTTTGCTGAAAAAGTAGTTGAGGGAATTACTATTTCTGTAAATTCTGTTGTCATCAGAATTGGACCCAAAGTTTTCAGTGTGTCCTTTGAACTTTTTCAGCTGCTACTCTATAGTGTCAGTGCGAAGTGGAAGCAGGGAGATTTAAGGTTTACTCAGGTTCAAGATACACAGAGAGGAGAAGTTTTGACATTTAAAGAAATAAATTGGCAGATGGTTTGAACAGAGGCAGATGCTACCCAAAGTTCACATCTTGAAATTATGTGTGCTCCTCTTCGATTAATAACCAACCAATCAAAAATTCGAGTCACACTTAAAAGAAGATTAAAAGAGTGCAATGTCATAGCAACAAAGTTAGTTCTAATATTGAATGATTTATTATCGGTTTTAACGGATTCACAGTTGAAAGTTATGGTACAATATGCAAAATCTCTTAGTGAAGCAATAGAAAAATCAACAGAACAAAGGAAGAGTGTGGCTCCTGAACCCACACAGAGCTCCACAGTTACTCCATCTACCCAGCAAGTGAAGACGCCACAGACTTCAAGTGCTCCTGATCTGAATGATGCAATTGTGAAACTATTCAATGACCTTGATGTTAAAGAAACCTCCCATCATTTAGTGATTTCTCATCTAGATCTACACATACGTGATGATATTCATGCAAAAGAAAAAGAGTCAAACAGATGTATCACCGGAGGTGCTATGCAACTCTTTTTTACATACCTAACCATAGATTATTATCCTTATCTTAAAGCAGGAGATAGTTGTAATCACTGGATGTATTTCAGTGATGCAACCAAAATGAAGACTGGATGGGCCAGTGAGTTGTTGCATCAATTTGAGTGCAAAGTTGAAATGCTTAAGCAAGCTGTGAAGGATCATCAGGTAGGATCACCTCCCAAATCCCCAACACAGGCCTCTCCCCAGCACACACAAACAGAGAAGGATTCTGTTGTGAAAGGGACCTCCAGAATGTCTGCAATGTTGCCCCAGCAATCCAAAGCTAAGCGGACATCGAGTTCTGTGGTGGTTAGACTTGCAGATTTCAACGTGTACCAGGTCTCTACAACAGAACAATGTCATTTTTCTCCCAAAAGTATGATTTCCTGCAATAAAAAATCACTATATCTTCCACAAGAAATGTCAACTGTCTATGTAAAATTCCTAGAATATTACTATCCAGATGGAAAGGATTTTCCAATTCCATCTCCCAACCTTTATGGCCAGCTGAATGCACTGCAGTTTTCTGTGAATGAAAGAAGCATTCTGTGGTTAAATCAGTTTCTTTTGGATTTAAAACAGAGTCTTAATCAGTTCATGACTGTGTACAAGTTGAATGACAATTCAAAATCTGATGAGCATGTTGATATCTGAGTTGATGGCTTAATGCTAAAGTTTGTCATTCCTTCTGAAATGAAATCCGAATGTCATCAAGATCAACTTCCTGCTGTTTCCGTTCAGAGTTCTGATGATTGCCATCAACACAAAGCACTGTCCAAACTGTTGACATTTTGGTCTAGAAGCTTTGTTTCAAGACTTCAAAGTGATTTTTTAGTAAAACATATACTGACTTCCCTAAATCTTGTGACAGTTTTAATCTTCTGCATCCAATCTTCCAGAGACATGCTCATGAACAAGATACCAAAATGCATGAACTTTACAAAGGAAATATTACTCCCAAATTGAATAAACACACTCTTAAGACTTCTGCTGCCATGGATGTTTGGGCTGTGTACTTTTCTCAGTTTTGGATAGATTATGAAAGGATAAAAAGTGGAAAAGGATGACTAATACATTTTGTAGACTCTTTCCTTCTATCTGTCTGGATTTGTCAGCCAACAAGATATGCAGAGTCACAAAAAGAGCTGCAGACTTGTAATCAGGTAGCCATAAATACATCCCAAAGAGAATCTAGTGATCTGGCTGGTTGACTGAAGCGGAAGAAGCTGCTAAAGGAGTATTACAGCACAGAATCTGAGCCCGTGACAAATGGTGGCCAGAAACCCTCATCAGATCCATCTCTAAGCATTTCCTCTTCATCGTTAGATGCAGATATTCATGTTCTGGTTCATGTGCATAAACATGTTAGTATGCAGATCAATCACTACCAGTATCTGCACCTACTTTTCCTACATGAGTCACTTGTTTTGCTTGCAGACAACTTAAGGCAAGATGTAGAAGTTGTGACTGGCAACCCTTTTACTCAGACATCTGTTTGCATTGGACTTCCACTCAGAAGTGCAGAACTGGCTCTTCTGCTGCATCCAGTGGATCAACCAAATCCTCTTAAGTCTCCTGTTTCTGACAGTGTGAGCCCAATGGTTCCTGAGGATTTTCACCAGAAAATGGAGAATTTTTGTCTTCAAAAGGAAAACAAGTTAGTAGTGGTATAAATCAAATAAGAAGTGTCGGTGTTAATCACATATCAGACAATAGATCTATGAGTGTTGACCTTAGCCATGTCCCTTTAAAGGATCGTTTACTTTTTAAATCAGCTAGTGATACTAATCTACAAAAAGGTACTTTTCTGGACTGTTTATCAGATAAGCATTTAGGGAAAATAAGTGAAGATGAAAATAGTGGACTAGTTTACAAAGGTGGCTCAGGAGAAATTGGATCAGAAATAAAAAACAGAAAGCATTCATCTTGTACAAATTCAAACCATCTTGTACAGATTAAACCACCAAGAAGACTCAAATAGGATGTAATTTGATAATGATGGTAATCAAAACATTCTTTCAAGTAGTTTAACAAGTAAAGGAAATGAAACCACAGAGTCACTCTTTAAGCCTGGAGATCTGCTTCTAGATGCAGCTTCATTCCCCGACAACCTGGAAATCAGTAAAGAAGAGGCATCCACAGTTAGAACACTTAAATCACAGTCATCTTTAAGTGGGAAACCTAAGGAACATTGCCCACCCAACCTGCCTCCACTCAGTGTTTCTTATGAGAACATGAAAAGAAGCTCCTCACAAACCTCCTTGGATACCATTTCCCTTGACAGCGTGATATTGGAAGAACAGTTGTTGGAAAGTGATGAAAGCAATAGTCATGTATTTTTGGAAAAATAAATTAAAAAGAACTCTACCAATTACCAGAGCCCAGCAGAGAGTGTGAGCACATGTGCAAATCTGCAGAAATACGGTGACTCCTCTCCAGATGCCATTTGTATTCAGAGGGTGCTTGAGAAAATCATGATGACCTGATGTCAGTCATGGTGTTTAAAATTACTGGTGTTAATGGGGAAATTGATATCCGAGGAGGAGAAGATTCAGAAATCTGTCTTCAAGTGAACCAGGTGACACCAGATCGGTTAGGCAATATCAGTCTTGGGCATTATCTTTGTAATTGTCCAGTTGGTTCTGATCAGAAATCTGTAATTCATTCCAAATCTTCTCCTGAGATTTTGCTGAGGTTTGAAAGTGGGCCTAGTGCTGTTCTACACTCTTTGGTTGCAGAAAAAATGGATTTCTACAATGCCATATAGAAAATTTTAGTACTGAGTTTCTTACATATTCTCTTATGAATATTCAACATTTTCTGGAAGATGAAACTGTTGCAACAGTAATGCCAATGAAGATACAAGTTTCTAACACAAAAATAAATATAAAAGATGGCAGCCCTCGGAGTGGTACAGTATCCCTTGAACCAACTCCTGTAACTGTGCATATTGATTGTCTTGTGGTAGAGAGAAATGATGATGGCTCATTTCGTATCAGAGATTCTCATATGCTTAACTCTGAAAATCATTTGAGAGAAAATGTCAGAAGTGATTCCACGCTGCTGACCAGTGGACAGTGTGAATGGAAGAAATAGCACGGTGTTGAGCGAGCAACTCAGATGAGCCCAGAGGCCCTGTGGCCAACTCCGTCAGTTCACTTTCCTGAGTGCTCCATTGACGTTTCGAAGCAACAGCCCATGGAAGAGAATGAATCTCTTAAACAGGAACTAGCTAAGGCTAAAATGGATCTTGCAGAGTATCACTTGGAAAAAGATGCACTTCTTCATCAAATAAAGAAGATGATGGGTCAATAACGAGTGGTTATCAGAATGCCAATTATAGATCAGGAGGAGAAGGGTATATTTATGATGTACATGTTACCAGTGAGTGGATGACTTTCCTTGTCAGGAAATTAACATGACATGAAATGTGGTGAAGTAGTGACTTTTCCAAAGCCAGTTTGGAAAGTATTAGGTATGAACATTACAATCTTTAGTTATTTTGTGTTTTGGGATTCAACCCTTTTGTAAGCTGGTGTGATTTAGGGAAGTCAGTACATACTGTAAAATAATTACGTGCTTAATGATAACCCGATGTCATTTCCTAATTTTGATAATCTCATTATAAGAATTTTTTTTAAAGAAAACCTGTTGTGTTTACATGAATTACTGGATTTATTTCTCACTATTTGTTAATAATTTACTATTTACAGAGATTCAGATGCTTTCAGGGATAATGTAAAATAAAAAGAAGCTTACATTTTAAATGCTATTAAAATTATATACTTAAATCTATAACTAATCACTGTAAAAAGTCCAATCAAATTAATAAATTGTATAATTAATAAGTTTAAGAACTCTGAAAAACTTTTCTCCTACTGAACTTATTAAAGTACCTTGAAAATATGAAAAAAGTCACTTTAGATAATGGGTAAACTATGTAAGTAGGAGCTATAATTTTCAGTAAAAAGATGGTACAAATGTAAAAATAAAATCACAAATATTAGTGTAGTCAAATGATTTAAAAAGCATTACTTGTACATTCCTTTAAACATTTATTGTTAAAGTAAAATTTAACTGTCATTCTAAATTTGGCAGCATTTGTAATTATAAAAACTTTAATTAGTACTATTTGTATTATTTCTTAACTTTATTATTCCTCTTTGAAGAAGGTTTTTGGGGAATCTACCTTTCACATACTTAAAATAACTTCATACCATTCCTGTAGTATCATAGTAGATAGGTGTTTGCACATACTGAATTTATAAAACTAGTTTTGATTAAAGTTCTATGTGATATATATATATACACTATATATATATACATATGTATAGTCTTCTATGATGAGTTATTGTTAAATATTGAATTCTATTTTCTAAGAAGATTGAAAACAACATGAGAGAGAATCATGCTTCATTAAATAAAAGTATATGAGTGTTTAAAAACAGGCTTTGAAGATCTAAAATATATTTCTGACAAAATTATACTAAGTGGCATCTATTTTAAAATTCACATTCTTGAACATAAATATATCCAAGTTAGAACATGAAACAGTTGGACTTTTTTTTTTGTTAAAGATACTTGAAAATTCGGAACCATGTTGCCACACTTTATGGTGCTTGCTATTTGGCATCACTTATGACGCTGTCCCCATACTGAGTGCTTGGGGGAAAATACATATCTATCTTGTTTACATTAAGTGTTAAGAGTGTTAGGTTTATTTTGGGGTTTTCATGGTTTCTAAATTACAATTTAAATCACCATTCTCCACTCCTAGTACAAGTTTGACATAGGCACAAATAACTAAATCCAACTTTTATGTAGAGCATTTTTACATGTTTATTACAAATATGAATTTGAACATAGTGTTCAAGCTTTTACATTACCTAATTAAAACATTTTTTTTTTAACCAAAAAAAAAAAAGAGTGTTAGGTTTTATTGAAAACAGCTCTGGCCTTTTTTTCCTCCTACATCATCCATTGACATTGACATTACTTAAAAATACAGGAACACTTGGAGGAGCGAGCTGAGGATATAGGCAAGAAGGAATTAGATTGTCATTATTTTACCACAGAATATTTAAAAAATCACGTGAAACTATGCTTACCTAAAACTGTATGTTACCTGAAGGTTAAACACAGAGGTCTAATTAAAGACTTAAAGTGTATAGCTTACATTTTTAAGTAGACAACTTTTGATTTGTAGGTATATACTTAGCAAAAGTAGTCTCTATTATAGAAAAGAAGGATTGACGGGATGTAAACTTCTTCTGAACCGATAATGTTTCTATTGCCTTGTTCTTTATAAATTAAAATTTTTTCTGAGGTACATTATAATTGTTTAATGTTATGGAAACAATGTCTTACTTATTCCTTTTAGATATATTTGATCTTCCCAAGAAAATCATATAAACAAGAGTTGATAAACTTTTGAACATTCTAAAAAAAACAAACTATGTCCAAAATGGTTATGTTGGATCTGGTGAAATTTAATATCAGTATGTCAGGCTATATTTGTAGTTCATAGAAAATTTAAGATCTCTGTTTTGTTCCTAATTAACATAAATCCTACATATGCATCAAACTGACTCAATTTAACCTAACTTATTTAAAGAAATGCACAGGATAATTGTGTTTCACAAGTAGATTCCAAATTTAAGAAATTAGGAAAAATATACATGTAAGTATAGTATTTCTATTTTTCCTTAACATCTAAACATTCTTAAGGGTCATAGAATATAGAAGCAAATAATTTTGCTTATTTTTAATAGACATTGTCAAGCTTACACTAATGTTTTTACTCTTAGGGGAAATTTTAATTTATTATTACAATTTGTATTTTTATTTAGTTTAATGTTTTGGACCAACTGGAATGAACAGCATCCGAGCATCATGAGATCTACCCTGACAGGGAAGAATGCTCAAGTGGTGGTCAGCTCAGACATTCTGACTCCAAATGGGCTCACCATTGACCACCGTGCAGAGAAGCTGTACTTCTCTGATGGCAGCTTAGGAAAAATTGAAAGGTGTGAATATGATGGATCCCAGAGACATGTAAGTTGATTGAGATTTTTCTACAATAGAGTTTTATACAACGATCCAACTGAAAATATATGTTTTATACTTTTCTAAAATGTATTTACAAAGGAATTTCAAAGTAGCCATGGTTGAACCAGTCTAATTGAATAACTATTCAATGCAAGGAAAAAATTCCTGTGGATAGTATTTTGGCAACCTTCAAGTGCATTTTCTGTCATAGAAACATATTATCTTTCCTAAACAGTTTTGTTTTGTTTTGAGATGGGTCTCACTATGTAGTTCAGGCTGACCTGGAACTCCTGGCGATCCTCCTTCCTCAACCTCCTGAGTGCTGGGATTATACCACAACCAGCTTATAAACTTTATTCTGGACAGACAAGAACGCATTTTCTTTTTGTTATTAATTAAACTGGAATTTTTTGAGTGATTTACACATGCTTCATTGTTATTTTTTATATATGAAATGAAACTGGTTACTTGCTTGAGGATAAAATAAGAAAAGAATGAAATGTTCATCGGTGTTTGAGTTCTCAAGGCAACCTTAAAAGCTCTGAAGAGAGGAGAATGGGATACTTTTCACAGTCAGGCCAATCTTACTTGCTTATCTCCCTGGCTTGCAAATGGAGCATTAGTGAGAGTCTTTTTCCTATCTTTGGAAAATCCTGACTGGAAGTATAGAAAGCCTGAGGAATGGATCAATTCCAGACCTCTCCCTTTATCCTGTGAGGAGCAGCAGCTTTGGAGACTAAAAAAGCCCAGGGTTCAGAAGAGTTAGAGTGGGTTTGTTGGTTTGTTACATACCGTAGAAAGTCTTACGTGCCCTACACACCCTAGTGACTGCTGGAAATGTCTTCTGCTGCACTGAGGAAGGTCTGAGATGTGAGACAAATATCTTCCTGAAGGATCAAACAGTAAATATTGGAAATTTCATAGACATATGGTCTCTTCATCACTGCAGTGTCTTAGAGTGCCAAAGAAAAGAGCAAGAATCTGTAAAAGAATAGAAATGACAGTGTACAGGGAAAGCTTCATCTACAGAAACAGATGACCCACCCATAGGCCATAGACTGCTGACTCCTAATCTATGTGGTTAAGCAAAGTGTTTAATTCAATTGAAGGGGTGTGTGTGTGTGTGTGTGTGTGTGTGTGAATTTCTAAAGGAAGCAGCCCATTGATTTACATTCAAGTACAGGACATTAACCTCACTATGTAGGGGCTAATTTGAGTGGCATTGTCACAGGAGGATGCAATGTTTAAGCAACATTGAAATAATGGGTTTAGATTTGATGAGATGCAATTTTTGCTGAAGGCAATAACCTTGATCAAAAAATTATAGGCCTAAATTCTTGGCCTACCTTTTCCAAATAATGATCATTTGACCTTGAGCAAATTACTTAATCTTTATAAACTTTAGTTTTCTGTTACGCATTTCTTCACCTAACTTTCGGAATTTTTATTAGGACATAGTACAAAAGTATGTTAGTATAGAAAACCGCAATGAACCTACTGAATATAGTGTCAAAATCTGAATGAACTTACTGTGTTTATAAAATCATAAATGTGGTGCTATTTTCTCTTCTGTCTCAATATGCAAAATGCTTTTATATCTCTTCATGAAAATCATTCACTGATGTCAACTTATTTTTGAATCTATCTATTCTACTCCACTCCTATTTTCCTGGTTGTCCAGCAAGAAAACGGCACTAGTATTTTTAATTAACAGAAAATACTTGATAATATTCATGCGGCACAGGTGTGATGTGTCCTATGTAAGTGTAAACATATGTAAGGATCAAGGGAGAGTATTTATATATGTGTCACCTCAAACATTTGACGTGTCTTTGTGGTAAATACATACAGAAATCTTCTGTTCTAGTTATTTAAAAATATATAATAAAATATTGGTAAAGGTATCTTACTGTGCCATACCTTTATCCTTCTATCAAGACGTAATTTTGTACTCACTGATCAATTCTCCATATTCTCTCTCCCTCCTATCTTTCACAGTCTCTACACTTCATTTCAGCCTTTTTTAGATTTCAAAACTGAGTGAGATAATACAGTATTTGTCTTTCTAATGTCTGGTTTATTTCTCCTAACATAATGTCCTCTAGGCATATCTATGCTGCTACAAATGCAAGATTGTCAGCATTTTTATGGGTATATAGAATTGCATTGTGATATATGTACCACATATTATCTATTCGTTTATTGTTGGAAATTTAAACAGATTCCGCATCTTGGTTGTTGTGAATAGTGTACTGGAGTAAACGTGGGGCGGGGGGCAGATTTTTCTTGGGACATAATGATTTCATATCCTCGGGATAAATACCTATGAGTAAGATTTTTAGATAATGTGGTAGTTCCATTTTTAATTATTTTCGGAACCTCCATATTCTTTTCCATAATGGCTGCGCTCATTTACATTCCCCGAAAGAGTAGAAATAGTTCCTGTTTGTTAACATGCCAGTATTTGCTATTTTTGTCCTTTTGCTAATAGCCATTGAATTGAAGTGAGATATCTTATTATTGTTTTGATTTGCAATTCCTTGATGATTAGTGATGCTGAAAAAGTTTTTATATACTTCTTTGTCATCTATATATGTCCTCTTCTGACAAGTATCTTCATAATTTTTGCCAATTTTCTTTGTACTTTTTCTGCTTTTCTTCCTCTTCCTCTTTTTCTTTCTTTCTTTCTTTCTTTCCTTTCTTTCTTTCTTCTTTCTTTCTTTCTCTCTCTCTTTCTTTCTTTCCCTCTTTCTCTTCTTTCTTTCTTTCTTTCTTTCTTTCTTTCTTTCTTTCTTTCTTTCTTTCTTGGAGTTGAGTTCCTTTTATATTCCACTATTAACATTTGTCACAAACAAAGATTGCAAATATCTTATCACATTCTGTAGTTTTGTTGTTTCTTTGATTGTGAAGAAACTTTAATTTCATGTAATTCCATTTTTGCTCTTGTGTATGCTTCTGAATTCTGATCCAATAACTCCTTGTCTCTAGAAATATAATGAAATATTTTCATTGTATTTTATTCTTATAGTTTCATATTTCAGCTGTTAACATTCAATCCTTTAATCTTTAATTCATTTTGTGTTGATTTGTATGTGGTGAGAAATAAGGCTTTCATTTCATTTTTCTGTATTTGTGTGCCCAACTTTCCCAGCACCATTTATTGAAAAGACTTTCCTTTCTCTAATATGTATTCTTGATGACTCTGTTGAAAATCAGTTGGCTCTAAGTTTGAGGATTCGTTTTTTTCTACTTTTTTCATATTTTTATGTTCATTTTTATAACAATATCATATATCATACTTTTATGATTACTAAACCTCTGTAGTGTAACTGGAAATCATAAAGTGCAGTGCCTCCAGCTTTGAGTATTAAGAGGCTTTGGTAATTCTGTGGAAGAACATCCCAAGTATTTCCATAGGGTTGCATCGAATCTATATATTCCCTTGGTTATAAACATTTTAACAATATTAATTATTTCAACCCATGAATGCAGAATACCTTTCTATTTGTGGTTTATTCAACATTTTATGTGTTTTATAAATTTCATTTTAAAGATTCTTCACCTCCGTAGTTAAATATATTGCTAAGTAATTTTTGTAACTATTATCATTGTGGTTGTTTTCTTGCTTTCTTTTTTAGATAGTACTTCTGGTATATAAAAACTCTACTTGTTTTTGTATGTTCATTTTGTATACTGCAACATTCCACAGTTCTTTGATTGAGTCTTTAGAGTTTTTTTTTATATAAGATCATGCCATCTTCAAATGGGCCAACTTAATTTCATTCTTTCCAATGTCGATATAACTTTATTTTCTTCTCTTACATAATTTCTATAGTTAAGACCCCCCAATACTATATGAAATGTCTTCTTTTATATCTTTGAAAAAATTGTTATCAGCTTGAGATACATTTCTTGTATGCCTAGGTTTTTGGAGTCATTATTATGAAGAAATATTTAATTTTATCAAATGATTTTTTTTCATTTTATCAAATGATTTTTTTTCTATCTATTAAGATGATCATCATGTGTTTTCTTCCTCAACTCCATTAATGTGACATATCAAGGTTGATTTGCATATGCTGTACCATCATTACCTCTCTAGAATGAATTGCACACAACCATAGTAAATGATTATTTTAATGTGTTGAAGAATTCAGTTTGCTGAGGATTTTGGCATTCATGTTCATCAGGAATATTGACATGTATATTCATTTATTGTTGCACTCTTTTATTGTTTTGGTATCAGGGTAATGCTGGCTTCTTCAATGAGTTTGGAAGAATTCCCTCCTTTTCAACTTTGTGGAGCACTTTGGAGATAGTTGACATTAATTCTTCTCTAAGTGTTTGTTAGAATTCAGCAATGAATCCTTCATACACTAAGCTTTTCTTTCATGGAAGTCTTTATATTACTGATTCAATCTCATTACTACTTTTTAGTCTATTCAGAGTTTATATTTCTTTACTATTCAATTTTAGTAAGTTTTGTGTGTCCAAGAATTTACTAATTTCTTCTCTTTTCTAATCTTTGATGTACAGTTTTTCATAATATAACAATATTGAGAATAATGAAACTATTATGAATACTCAACTACTAATAGACATTAGTATCAGTTGTAATATCTAGTTTTTCATCCCTGATTTTATATATTTCAGTTGTCTCTTTTATCATTGTTAGTCTAGTAAAAATTTTGTCATTGTCTTTATTTTTCAAAACCAGTTCTTTGTGTTACTGATCTCAGAATCCATTACCTTCTTGTATCCATCTAGATTACCTCATCTTTATTGCCATATGAGTTAATCTAAGGGAAAGGTATATTGTTGTTTAAGGAAATGCACAGCAGATTTTAAGTCTTTAATATTTTTCAACATTATTCTACAGACTTTTGACATTTTTAAACATTTAAAACCTTATCTTAATGAATTTTAAAATATTTAAGTGTTATATCATCTTATTAATCATCATACTAGTTAATCCTAATGGTGCTGGAGATAGCAGGCTAAACATTTCATATTTCATGTTAGTGTCAAGGTCCTCCCATGTGGCAGTCATTATGATGATTGTCCCCACTTTACTGATGAGAATAATGAGGTGTGAAGAGATTTAGTAGCTTCCAAGGAACACATATACATGTATGTGACAGAAAACAAAGTTGTATCCCTGGCAGATTCACTCTAGAATCTGTTCTTAAAAGCACATATCCTACTTAAAAGCATTTTCATTTAGAAAAATTGGCACAAATGAATACACAGCTGTTTCTATATGCCTTGCAACCACAAATAAATCGTTCTTTGTGCCTCTCATTTCTTTAATATGTTATGCATTTTTTACACTATTTTTTTTTTTACTGAAGATAAAACTATGTTTAATGAATTCAGAAGTTCTTCTGGTTTACTTAAAAAGGGAAGATTTGCTTCATTGAAAAGTAGGTCCATAGCATGTCAACACATATCACATTATGTTGACACACACTTTAAGCACCTTCTTGAAAGCAAGATAGAAAAGAGCATCCATCTTAAAGTGATTAACTACCCCCTTTAAAACTTCCCACTCATAAAAACATAAATCATCTAATGATTTCTAATATAAACACAAATGCAGGGCTGGGAATTTAGCTCAGTGGCACCACACCTGCCTCACAAGCACAAGGTCCTGAGTTCGAGCTCTGGTATCAAACAAACAAACAAACAAACCAAAAAACCCCCCACAAAAAACCAAAAAAAACCCCCACAAAAAACCAAAAAAAACCCCCTCAAACCACACAAATGCAGTGTTTTTTAACTTTGTGAAAACTTCTAGAAAACATTGTGAATTCAAAGAATTGGAAGTGTTTCCTGCTCTTAAATATAGTTAAGTAGATAAAATATATATTCATTCAAAAATGTTAATATAAATAATTGATATTTCTGTTATAATGATCAATATTTGATTCTAAATATTAAATTCAAAATAGAATTAATTTTATGAATTTCAATCCCCACTCTTTCCTTCAGCAATAAATTCATTCACAGGATAATCTTTCATAATTCAACACCCACTGTTACACAAGCTTGGCGAGAATAGACAATACACCTGGACATCATAATGTTTATACAATCCAGATGAATTTCATTTCCTATGTAAAAGGAAATCTTGTTCATTTGTTTGAGTTCATTCCAGCTGCTATAACAAAATACCACTCCTATTTTGTTCTTGAGAAAGAGAAACTATACTAATAAGTATATATATAAATAAGTTTGTAAAATTCACAGAATGAATTAAATTTTTACATTTTGAATTGCATTGTATAAGGTACCACAGAAATATGAAGGATAAAATATATAATGTAACAAGAATGATATTTAAGGTGTAGAAAGTAGTTATGAAGATTTAAATATTTGTGAGAGATTTAAAATGCCATGAAATATAAGAAGAGATACAAAACATTAACTATATATAAAGTCAGAAAGGCTGAAGCAGTAAAATAAGACAGAGTGGGCAGGGAAATTACAATTTCAGAAAATAATATTTCCATTGCATAATTGTATATTCCTTTCTTTCTTTCTTTCTTTCTCTTTCTTTCTTTCTTTCTCTTTCTTTCTTTCTTAATTCTGGATGAGGCAGGCGATAGTAGAAGGCAAATTCAAGAGTAGAGTGATCAGACTTCCCCAGGGGAGTGGACAGATTACAAAGAAACTAGAGATTCTAATCTAGAATATTTGAGAAAGTGCACCTTCAATTGAAAGGAGGTGAGTTACATTTAAGTTAATTGATAGCATGATATCTTTGGGATTTTTGTAAATTTAACACTGAAAATATCTACTCATCTTTTTAGTAATACAATTTTAATGATACTGTGAAACTTCAGGGATCTGAATTCTGAAATTGACTTAATATGTTTTGAAGCCCAGAAAAGTGAATATTCTGAAAACATACCTTTGTAGATGTCATAGTTTTGACCAATGTACCTTAGAGGAGCTTGTTTTCTTTAAAATATCTGCAGAAATTAAACTGTAGCCAAGTACCTTTGCAAAACAATGGCTTAACCTGTATCTGATGGGTATAACATGCCTTGCATTATATTTAAAAGGTGTTGGTGTTCTCATGTATGTTATGGGTCTTCCAAAAGGAACACAGTATGTGGCTTTATTCTGATCAGCAAACCATTTTTTTAAAATGTTGTACAGTTGGTTTATGTTTTTAGAAATTTGTAAATGCTGACCATTTACTTAGAAATCACTTAGTTTATCATAGTAACATTATAGAATCTGTTATTAATCAGCAGGTCAGAGTAATAGATTCACTCATACAACAAAAATGTTTAAAGATGTGTTTTTAAAAATATATTTAAAAATTTTAGTTATCTGAAATTTAAATGCTCATTCATATGACTCATACATCTATGAAACTCAGAACTATAATTTATTATTTCATTTTGTCTTACAGAGTGGTCAAAATAATATACAAGTCTACATAGTTTAAATCAGAGTTGTATTGATAAAAATGTAATAACTGGCTGGGTTTTTCACATTTTAACAATATATTAATTTGTGTTTTAATTCATTACTTAAATAATTATATTGGAACACATTATTTAGTGATATACAACTGAATATTCTTAGGTAATGTATTATAAAGGCAAAAAAAACCACACAATGATTTCGTTCTGTCTCATTTTTATTTCAGTTCTGTATGAGTCACTCCTGTTCCAGTAGCTGAAAGAGTAACTAATCTCAATAGGGGCTAAGACAGCATGATCATAGCCTTTTTCCCTGCAGTTACCCTGCAAGTGTTAATTGTTTCTTGGAAGGTGTCTGCCACCTGAGTGACACAACCCTCCCAAAGACATGTTTGTGTTCCTAGAAATTGAAATGACTGTTTCTAACATCTGACATTATTTTAAAACTTTCTCCAAAGTTGTTTTCAGAGATCCTTCTCAGGCAGAAAGGCTAAATCCTAAGACATCTTTAGAAAGAGAAAAATGTGCGAAATACCAGGTATCTTAGATAAACACATTATGATGACAGAAAATCTTTTGAATAAGAAGAGAATTCATTCAAAAACAAATGTATTATTTTAAGTAACATATAATGCTGTATTTTAATATCTCCTAATATTTACTTTCTATTTTTATATTATTCTATAAAAGAAGGTAAAAATCAATTACTTTGTATCTATCTATCTGCTTTTATCTATCTGTCTTTTATCTTTCTAATATATATATATGTATGTATATATATAGTCATGCAAGCTACTCTTTTTTGATAATATAATTTTAAGAATACTATGAATCTTTCATGGGCCTGAAGTCTGAATCTTATGAAACAGATTTTGTGCACAGAAAGTGAATTTTCTGACAATGTAAGGTTGAATAGCCACATAAAAGCTATTCTCTGTCACTAAATGAAATAGCAGACTGGTTTCAATTTTTTTAAAATTAAAATATTTGGATTAAAAATTTTTAATATAAAATCAAAAATATTATGGGCAGTCACTGAAACTTCAATGAACTGAGATCCTTTGTAAACTTAACTGTCATGATCCAGTGTTGTTCCACAGATTAGAAAGTTGAGGATTTAAAAATTACGTTAATTTCCTATCTTCCTATGTCTAATGTTTAATGCCAAAAATGCTTCTAAAATACCTATTAGATGCAGTGTCTTTTGTTAAATTATAAAAAGTTTTATAACACCTCCATACTTACTGTATAATTAAATTTTTATATATAACTTTATATTCTCTCCAAACTTGATTTAATACCTAAACTGTAACATGAAGATACATTGTTGTGTATAATAAAATAGAGCATATCCCAATATATAAATTCCCTAAAGTAGGTAATGAAACATAACATAATGGTCACATATTTTAATGTATGCATAGAATCATCATGAATGTGACAACTATGAAAACAGACTCAGATCAAGTGTGTTGTACTGGATGCTCAATTTCTAAAAGTGAAATTCTTGAGCTATGTGATTTTCAAAGTTGAAGATGAGTTTGTGCAAATGTTGTATACAAAATGCAACAAAATCATTCCTTATTTTATTATGAAGCTGTGTTTCTTGAATAATGTATAAATCTCTGTAAAAGCCTTATATATAAATTTATAAGTGAGTTAAATTTTATTTTATTTATTTATTATTATTATTATTTTTTTTGGTACCGGGATCGAACTCAGGTCCTTGAGCTTGCAAGGGAAGCAGCGGAACCACTGAGGTAAATCCCTAGCTCCTGAGTTAAATTTTAGATGCAGATCATTATAAATAGATTTGTAAGGCAAGTTAAAATTGGCCTGATTCTCAGACAATTCTTTGTATAGATCTTTCTTGCGAATTACAGGACATCATTTTCACTTCACTGACCACAAAATTACCTAGCCATGGCTCCCGTTTCACTTTGTGGCAATCAAGTTAAAACACTGGGAGTATTTTTCCAAACTTAGAAGGAATGGCACTGCTTCCATTGAGAACCATCAAGATAGGTAACTTTTAAAAATGGACACATGGAGATAGGTCTTCTAATCGCATCCTTCTACTCTTTTTAGAATATCTCAAGCACATTGGATGCTAGGCCTATCAACAGCTACACTGGCCACAGACAAGAATAGTACCTCGCTGTTAGTAGAATATCTCTGTGGACTTTAGTTCCAACTAATGAATCGATGGAATACAAACTTAATTTTTACTTAATAGACATTGTAATCGGCTATATAAAAATAGCCCATTGACTATTAAGTTCTGAAGGGGTGCTGGAAACTCAGGGTTTTTTGACTCAGGTGTTTTCCAGTTCTCTAAATTTGAGAAACCATTTAGTATTTGGATTATTATATCGAATATTGATTGCAGTATATTTTAAGTATCCTTGAAAATCAAGTTATTCAAATTATAATCAGTCCTGAATAACTTTCTAAACTTTAAGAACTATAAATGATTATATAGAAATGAGATAAAAAATAATAAAACAATAGAATTCTATGAATAAATTAAAAATGATTATTAAAATATATTCAGGCTGTTGGGAAGTTTTAGTGTGTAACAAGTGAAAAAATAAAGCAAATACAGATTAGACATGTAGAAAGTATTTATTCCATGAAAAAATGAATATTATTGTCTTAGTGTGCTCAGGTCGCCATAACAAATTATGACAGGCTGAGCAGTTATAGCATAGAAATTTCTCACAGTTTGAGGCTGGAAGCCTGGGGTTAGAGTGCTTTGGGATCAGGCTTTTGCTCTCTTTCTGATTGACACGTAACATCTTTCTGCTCTGCCTTTGCATAACTTTGACTGGGGGTGTTCACAGAGGGATAACAGTAGAGGAGAAAGAGACAAGAGAGCAACAAAGACAGAGACAGAGACAGATATTGACACAGACACACACACACACAAACACCGGCACAGACTCAGAGAATGAAATAAATGAATCTTTTCTCCCCTTGCGATAAAGCCACAAATTCTATCAGATAAGGAACTGACCCCTTGGCATCATTTAGCCTTCAAAACTTCCCTAAAGTCCCTATCTTCAAAGAAAATGCACCAGGGATTAGACATCTAGCATGAATTTGGGGAGGACACAACTTAATCCATAGCAATTATAAACCAAATTCCATGGGGGAAAATAAAAGCACCTCTTTGTACATAAAAAGTAATTTTTCCAACAAAATAAATCACCCAAATTACCAATCGATATCTTGGATTGTGGAATTATAAGTGATTTATTTTTGCATGTCTGTACTTTTAAAACAGATAACAAATACTAAGTGGAGGAAAATAATTTTGTTTACATTTATGAATGTTTTAAATTAAATTTTAACCTTTATGTGTGTTAACTGTAGATTCAAATGAAGTTTTAAGAAATGATACAGAAAGACCCTTTACACAGTTTTCCCCACTGACTACATCTTGCAATTTGGTAGTCAGAATATAGATATTGATATGGCAAAACCAGAACAATTCCATCATTACAAGGGTTCCTCTTGTTGCTTCTTTTCATAACTGCTTTCCTGAAGTTCCATCTCTTTCTTGGTCACAGGCAACCCCTCTATTCTCATTGTGTTGTAATTTCAAGAAGTTCTTTAATGTGTTATTGTAGCATATTACCCTTTGCAATTGATCTGTTATTTTCAGCACAGTTCTCTGGAAATTCATTCAAATTGGTACATGCATGAATAGTCTCTTTCTTAGCAGTATTCCATCAGTCTATGAACCTGCCCTTATGACACATTTAAAGTTTATTAGTTCCTTAAACGCTGTGTCTCCAAATACAGTCACATTAAGGATTAGAGCTTCAACATGAATCTTTTGAAGAATGTAAGAGTCCATGGCAATTTACATCCTTATGTATGAATTTACCACAATCTTTTTAACCATTCACTTGTTGAAGCTGATCACAATAATTTACATTTTGGGCCTATAATAAATAAAATTGCCATAAACATTACATACAAGTTTTTCCCTGAACAAAATTCTTCATTGTCTTTTTTGTTTTTTCATGTTTTTAGAGCAAAAATTTTTAAATTTAATAAAATCCTTTTATCTAGATTTTCTTTTACGTTCTTTGCTTATTAAAATTAAGAATTCTTTGTCTAGTCCTAAATCTCAGATATTTTATTTTATTTTCATAAACATTTTGTAGTTTTACATTTGCTATGACTTAGATGTAAAATGCCGGTCAGTAGTCTCACATGTTCCTCCGTGAGGCCTGATTGGAAGGGCAAAGTCACTGGGGCTGACCCGGAAGTGTATGTTCTCCTGGCCAGTGCTTCCTTCTCACTGCTTTCTGGCCGCCATGGGTTGAGCTTCAGGCCTGAACTATGCTCTTCTATCATGCCAGTTCTGCTTGGAGCCAACTGACTTTGGACTGAACCTGCTTTGGGAACTATGATTCATGCAGATTTTTAAAAGGAAGCCTGGGAGGATAGACAGTGAGTTCCTGGGAGGATAGACAATGAGTCCCTGGGAGGGTGACATCTGAAGTTGTGAGAGGAAAGCCAAAGGTACTGTGGAGAACACAGAAGTTAAGACATTCCAGAAAAGTGCAGTCTGCTGAGGAAAACTGGATGCTGAAAGAGCCAGCCTGTGTGAAGAGGCTGTTTTGGTTGCAACCAATAAACCATGGGGGGCAGGACTGCCATACACTTTTGAATTCACATCTCACCACAACCTGTCCCAAGTGCTGAACCTATAAATACTGGATTTAGTTTTTGCCTTGCTGAGTTTATGCGATTCTTTGGTCCAATTCCTTTCTATTCCTGTATTCTCCCCTTTTAGAATGGGAATATTTACTCTGTGCCAATATTTGTTGAAAATATTTAAATTTTTTTTTTGATTTTTGAGGGTCTCACACCTAAGAGCTTGCCTCATATCTTAGAGGAGATTTTGGACTTGAACTTCTGAGCAGTCTTGGAACTATCAAGACTTTGTTGACTCTTAGAGGTGGACTAAATTCATTCTGCATAATGAGATGGACATGGGTCTCCTGGGGGCCAGGGATGGAATGCTATGTGTTAGATCTAAAATATTCCCTAAATGTTTTATGTGTTCAGAAGTGGAACCTAGCTGGGAGAAGGAGGTCCCTGGGAATGCAACTTGGAAAGGCATATTTTTGTTCCAGTCTCCTCCTCTCTCTCTACTTCGGTGCTTTTCTTCTTCTATCAGCTGTGCTCTGCCAGGCCCTGGACTGAACTTACTGGAAACTGTGAGCCAAATAAACTTCTTATTTTAAGGATTGGGTACTGAGTATTTTGTTCCAATGATGGAAAAATGACTAATGCATGTTTATGTTCATGACCCATTTGATTTCATTTTTTCATATACTCAGAATCTTAGGTTAATGTCTTATTTGTACTTAGGAATACACATCTTTTCTCACTTCATCTTTGTTAAGAAGCATTTGGACACATTTATATGTGTTTATTTCTAGGTTTGTGTTCTGTTTTACTTTTTTAAGGATTTACCCCTCTGCCAATACCACCCTGTTTTGATTACTAGCTATATAATATGTTTTGAAATGATAGATTTATTCCTTCCACTTTATTCTACATTTTCAAAATTGTTTTAGCTATTATAGTTCATTTTTCTTTCCTTACATGGACCAGAATAATCTGTACATATCTATGAAACATTTTTGATATATCTGTAGTGATTTCAAGTGTATTTCTTTCTAATGTATAGCTTTTTCAGTGATTTGTTTTAGGTGTTAGACTACACATAACTCGACAGTATACTGGTACTGTCATTTTATCAGTTTGACTGAAGTTTAGATATTTTGTATCCATCAATGTGTTTACTTAGTTTCTCTTTCTTCTAACATAATTGTGTTAAATTATTTCATCTGCAAACATTAAAACACACAGGGTTAGTTTTTTTTTTCAATCATCAAACTTAGAAAATTTAGGACAAGAATAAAAACCCACTTGATCATATTTATTCTTTCTTTCTTTTTGACTTTTCAAAGTTTCTGCTTTTATCACTTCCTTCCTCTTCACTCTAGAAAACTTTCAAACTATTTTTCTATGGAGGGTCTGCTGGTAATTCTTCTAGTTAAATTTTGTCTGAGATACTCTTCATTTCCCCATGGGCAGATCCTTCTAGATTGACATTTCTTTTTTTGAGCATGGAAAAATATTGGGCCATTATTTCCATTATGAGAAATGGACTTCAGGATCTCAGTCTGGTCTCCATACTGGTACCATGGTGGATCCTGGGGAAAACCTGGGGTCTCCTTTGGGCTTCTGCTGATGTAAGTCACACAGGGATGGAGAGAGGACTTTACTATTGCTGTGTGTGAGTGGAAGTCTAGGCTCTCTGCTTGGTCTTCACGGGCATTAATGTGTGTATGAGAAGGTGGGTTACTCATTTTGTTTGTTTTTGGTAAGGGTGGTTTGCTGGCATAGAACAGTTATTATTTAAAAGTTTTTTCTCTTGCTTGTCTTTTTCCTTTTCTTCTGGCTGTAGTAAGCAGGTTAATTTTAGGGTTTTTTTGTCTGTGCATGTTGGCATTTATAGGTTTCCATCTTAGTTTCAAGTCTGATATATATGAAGTAAAATTAAAACCATGCCAATCTTTGATACCAAGGTACGTGGCAGGGTTGTCTACTTCACTCTATCTTACAGTCTTTTGTTTGTCTTATATATAAAAGGAAAATATATGCATTATCATAAAAGCTTTAAATACACTAATCATGCTCCATAAATCTCTAAAGCAGTGAATGTCTCACCCATGGATTTATTTTGGGGTAAGTCTTATTAAAGCATACTGCATAGAATGTAGCATCAATTGATAGAACCTCAAAATATTAGAATGAAGAACTTATATCTAAGTGAAATAAAGATTGTGGGAATAAGAAATAAAACCTAAATAGTTTTTTTGTCTGTAACTATAATATATCGACCTGGTCAATGAGAACATTATGTTCAAAAGAATTTATGATTATGATATGCCATTACAGGTACCTGATTGGGAATAAAAAAGAAGTGACAAGAAACCTGAAATTGGTATTAGATGCCATTGTTTCAAAAATTCCTGACTTTGGCTCTAAAATTCTGTGTGATTTTGAATAAAAAGCTTCATTTTTTAAATCTCAGATTTGAAATTTTAATCCAGGATTATGTTCTAACTTTTCATGATTTTGTCTTTGGTCATTAATTTAACTAGATGATCCATTGGATACAACTTTATATATGAATATGCCTGAGAATATGATTTCACATCTTGGTTTGTTTATTATGAAGAAAATCTTAGCAATAAAGTAGTACATACTGTTTTTCAGGAAGCCAGATGCTATGACAAAATAATAGTATTAGATTATGGAGAGAGACATGGATTTGAAATTTTGATACCTGATCTATTTTTTAGTAAACTTTGAAAACTTAATTTTTCAACATATTATTTTCTTATGGAAAAACTGACCAAATTTTTTATGGCTCATAGAATGTATATTGAGGGGTTGACAATAGTTAACAAATGATAATTCTATTAAAAACTTCCTTTGAATTATGCAAATTTAAAAATAAAGCAGATGAAAAATGTAACTATATTCAGTCACACATACACATGTGATGAATTTCATTTAGAACAATGTTCAAGTTGTCTCATTATCTCTTCGATAGGATTACTAAGATCTGAGAAAAGACAATGTATTTTTCTTTTTTTGTATCCCCCAAATTAAATGTCTTAATATTTGGTACATTGCTGTATTCACCATATATTCACTGAAGCAATGATTTGCTGAATAAATAAACTAAAATAAAAATTATACAAATATTATTTTGAATGAAATGAAAAACTAAAGAGCTTTTCAGTATCAGACCAAAATCAAAGCTTAGCTATTTCAAAGGCCTCAGCTATTCAGGATAATTTTCTGAAGTCCGTTCTGCTGATATTCTTATTTGGTAAGATAAGAATGATATTGCAGCAGGGTTAATGCTGTTTACTTCTAATACAATCCCTTTGATTTAAATCCACATACATTTCAGTGATGGTTCAGCTTGGTTAGTCTTGGAAATTAAAGTATTACTGAAGCTGGACTCTCAAAAAAGATGTGTTCCTGGACAAGAATAATGGGCAGTATCCAGGATAACCAGCGTATTCACCCAGAAAATAACTGGTGTCCCTTCAGCAGGAGATACTGATACTGATGGATTGATTTAATATTTCTTGGAAGTTTTCCATTGGTTAAGCATCAGAGAGAATTTTTTAAAGACCAACAGCTACCTGTCTTATTTGCCTCATTATAGAAATTCATATGCAAAGATTAAAAGAACAGATAGCTAAGGGAAGCCATTCTGCATGCATATGTATATGTACACTTTTCTGGATTAATTTTACTTGCCAACTGAACAGAGAGCAAACACTGAAGTACGTTAACAAATATTTTCTTTTTCAAACAAATCAGCAGGTAAGAGGAAAACTTGGAGATTAAGAAGTTTTGGGCCAGGGAATTAGCTCAGTGGTTTCGCTGCCTGCTGCACACGTGCAAGGACCTGAGTTCGATCCCCAGTATCAAAAAAAAAAAAAAAAAAGGAGTTTTACAGTTGAGTAAAAAAAAAGTCTGAATTAACATGCAGTAATTTTTCTCTACTTTGAATTTATAATTAATTTTTCGTATTTTCTTATCTCTAATGCATTTGTTGTTAGTTTTACATGCAACAAAACCAATATGATTTTTTAAAGTATAAAGCAATATCTTTCTTTGTTTCAATGAGAACACTTAAAACTCAAGTAAATGGACTAAAATTAATTCTTTACTATTTTAATTGTTTCCAAAATGATTCAAGTTATTTTACAATAAAGTACCATGGATAATATGATTACAAGTAAATGATACAAGAACAAACTTATTCCTGAATTTCCAGCATCCAAGTGATTAAGAGCAATGAAAGTTACTCAGTATTTTGATTTGGTAGAAATGAACAAAAGAGTTAAACAAGAAAAATAAATGCTTTCTAGTGTCCTTAGATTTAAAAGTCTATCATAATAAGATATTTTATTTACACAACTTTGTGAATATAAACAAATCAACATGTTAATCAACATATGAAGTCAAGATCTCAAATTATTTCTACTAGCATATACTAATAAATCAATCATCAAAAGAAACATGGCTGACCATGAACATATACAATACATTCATAACTTGCAATTATATTTTTAAATATTAGAAATATAAGCTAACATTTAAAACAAAATGAAGTTGGTAAGATACATGAGCTAAATTACTATGTAATTATGAGCATTCAAAAGATAATCAAGGAAAATGTTAATAATGTTAATTCTTTGTATTAAGGGGAAGTAAACTGAACAGTTCTACACATGTTAAAGGAAGAACTGGTAAAACAAGTAATGCTGCAGACTTGTAAGCTAATATTTCCATCAACATTCAAACAGAATCCTATGATCACTGATGTAGCCACTGCAAATTTCTATAATTAGTAATTTTCCTTGCTAAATGATAATTCTAGTCATCAAGGACTAAGTGTCAGGTGTTTATTGTCAGAATGGAAAGATGATGCTGAGGGGGACAGAGGGTCTGATCACCTCACATGGCTCTGTAGGCAGCCTGGAGATTGTAAACCTAATCAGGCTGCTAGCCAGTCTGCCTGTGGAGCTGCTGATAAGTAAGGATATTAAGGGGGCTTATTAGTTGAGCAAAAAATAAATGTCCCAGTTTTATACTTCATTTGTGCAGACTATAACAAAATATCTGATACTAGGTAATTATAAAAAGGAGAAATTTATTTCTCCTATTCTGAAGTCTAGGAAGTGCAAGATCCAGGTGTTGTCAGGTTCGATGTCTAGTGAGGGTGCCTCGTTCCTGCTCCTTACAAGGCAAAAGAAGTCAGCAAGGTTGCTCATGTTGGAAGAGCACTGACCATACTACTTAACGATTGTAGAAGGCCCTAATTCTACCTGTGAGGGCTCCACCCTCAGATTTAATCACCTCCTGAAGTCTTCACCTCTTTATGCCATTACCTTGCTGGAAAATTTTCAACAGATGAATTTTGGAGGATATTAAGACCACAGTATAACGCTAGTTTTGGTGCTAAACAAAAAAAGGCACACTAGTCATAGTTTGTCAATAATATAGCATATCAGAGATGGTAGATCTCAACATAGAATATACATTAGCATGCCCTGGGTAGCTTTTATGTAATAGTGCTTTCTGTGGACCATCCAAGAATAATTAAATCAAGATTCCTGGATTAGACATAATTTTCATTTTTGAAAGTCCTGCATATTTGTAATTTTGTAAGACTACCTAATATATATACAATATAATATACCTAATATATATTACATATATTACCTATGTTATATATATATATATATATATATATAAAACATGTATTAGGTATGTATATATACACTAGGTAGTCTTACAGAATCAGAGGCAGAAAGGCAAGATAGTCCACAGTGCTGTCTCCTCCATGTGGAAACAGGATTCAGTAGCTTTCCAGTCCAAAATCCTGGAAGCTACAGAATTAGATCAATATGTACCACCAATATGAGACTGAAAAGCTAGAAGCTCCTTATGCTAAAAGGCTGAAGAACCTGGAATTTGATGTTTACAGATGAGGCAACAGTAGCAAAAACATACCTGCTCAAACACAATGGAGCATTTATGAATGAAGGACTCTTTCCTTCTCCTCTTTTTTTCTATACAAACTGCAAGCCTATGAAATAGTGCCACCTACATCAGGGTAGGTCCTTCTCCTCAGTTTGATATCTCACATAATGATAATCTCTAGACCCTGAGTGTAAAAACTCAGAGTGTAATCTAAATTTATTAAATGACAATAGCTTTTTACAAAATTATATTTTGGGAAGACGTATACCAGATAGAGTATACATATACAGTAGAGTATACACATTTGAGCCACCACAATAGTCTATCAACTGATTCAGAATTTCTGGGAGTTTCCATGAGAATCCTCATTATCTTGGCTTTCCACTATGCCTACTGAATTTTCCCCAAGATATGGATCTCTCCTCACTGATGTTATTGGATACAGAGCAATAGAATTCAACTTAACAATGTAGTATTAGTCATTCTTTTTCGATCCTCTGATTGAGGAAGGGATATTATTGTTAGTATATGTTTAACACTAATTAAAGGAAGAGGAAAATGAGAAGAGAAAGTGAGGGAGAAAGAGAGACCTAGGACTAGTATTTGGTAGCAAAGAGTATTAAATCATATTGTTTTAGTCTTATTGTAAATATTTTAGAGTTGTATGTATTCTGTGTATCTTAAACATCGGATTTCCATTCATGGATATGAGTCAATTTAAAGAACAATTAAAATGAATGACAGAAAAAATTGTATTTAAAGAAGGGCAAAAAAATGTGAAGACATTTATCTCAGATTTGTAAGAAAGTAAAGAGGCTGAGTGAAGAGCTCCTGTTCAGTATTCAGTATTCAGTGTTGGGATGCAATGGTGAATGAAAGCAGAATGAGCTGAGAGAGGGAGAATATTCAAGAGTATTCATGAGGGGGTTCACCACAGAGCTTGGTCCTTCTGGTACCAATTGCAAGGCACCACTGCACCCCAAGACCATCTTTTCAGAGGCCGTATGAACTATTATACCTTATGACAGTCTGTGAGGACGTAGTGTTAAGGAAAATAATGAATATATTTTGTCCCTTTTTTCTTCGAGAAAAATTTGACCTATGGGTCACTCATTTCCTGAACACTTCTAGGCTGTGAGTGGTGGAAGCTAATGTAAGTCCTGCTTTAATCTTATGCTCCAAGGGACAAGCAATCTGAGGAAGTTAAGAGATGCCATGCACACCTAGACATGAAGAGAAAGCACTGTGCCCACAGGAATTTGATAAGCACACCAACTGTGAAAAAAGTACCCCTGCCTGAATTCTAGAGCCAGGTGTGCTTGAGAGGATTTCATGTGTCCTGTAGGGCAACTGTACTCACGGATCTAAGGACAGGAGATATCATCCCGACAGACTGGTTGTTCTGCATCAGGAACAGGACTACAACATCTTTGTTCCGCTCTTCTTTTTACAAATTTTATGACTATACTATTGTGACGTTAGTCTTCTTCTTAAAGTCTTTAAAATAATAGCAACCATTTAATAGGTGATTAGTTTGCATTTAACATAATTACCATGAAGTAGCTATTATTATTATTATTTCTCTTTTCCTAGTCAAGTGGACTCAACAATCTTTATATGACACAGAGCCCCAAATTCTTACTAGTTTGTGATCTTTTAAAAAATGAGTATCTTTCCATATTTGTTACCTTTTTCTCAAATAGTTCTGTCATCAGAAAAGCTGTAACATTTTTTATTGTGGTTTAAATGTGTCTGTCTTGTTCTAAGACCTGAACATAAACTCTATAGACCTAAAACTGGGAGAATGTATTTTTTTACTTAACAAACCAATGCTTCTCAAGCTTTAATGTGTCTATACAAAATAGGGAATCTTATAAAATTAAGACTATTATTAAATATGTCTAGTTTTGAGCCAGAGATTACATATTCCTAAGATTCCAATACCTTTACTATAAAAAGGGTAAATGTTTTTAACTACAAATTATTTTATTCCATTATAGATATCTACAATATATAATGCAAGTAGACAGGCAGCCCAAAAACATTATGTGACAATGAGGTATTTGAAATATTCTAATATGTTTGAAATCCTAGCCCCAAGAGGAAATAGTGGAGGGTAGAGCAGCACCATGGAAAACAGGGTTTGTCTACAAGAGCTATTATCAAACAGGTCCAGCTTTGTGATGAGATAAATTTAGTAAACTAAGTTTTATCTATCTCAATAAATGTTTGCAGGTTAAAAGCAAGAAAGGTTTTATCAATATTGTCATAGAAGAATAGGTCATAAGAAAAGAGTTGACCTGTTAAAACTGTGATAAAAATTCTTGAAGTTTAATGATTAAAATATTAAAAAGGATTTACTCAAACCCCATGTACACTTTAGAACTCTCAATATACTATCATATTGAAATAGGTGTAATAGTTAATCTTGACTGTCAGTTTGATTTGATTGTACGCTCTTTGTGTGTCTTCGAGTATTTCCAGAGACAACAAACTCATAATAAAGACCTACTATGAGTGGGGGTGGCACTGTACATTAAAGTGGGGCAGGCTGGAATATAAATGAAAGAAGAAGGCAGACCACCAGCACAGGCTCTCTGGCTCTTTCTCCCTTTCTTGCTGCTTCCCAATTGCCATGAGGTAAGTAGCTTTCTTCTATCACAATCTCACTTCAGGGCCAACACCTCTGAAACTGTGAGCCTAAATAATCATTTCCTACTTTAAGCTGCTCATGTTAAGGATTTTGTTGCTATGGCAAAATAATAACTCACGCAATAGGGCACTCACCAATTAAGAAATACAAAAGGCACGTATCTCCTACATATGGTATAGTTCTCAAATATTACTAATAAGGGAAAGCAGGAAGAAGTAGGAAAAATTCTTGACTGAACACACTGATCATTATTATAAATATTTAAGGCATAATAATCCTTTCATTCTTTTGAATTTAATAGGAATAGTAAATCAAAGGTTAGAACTTTTAATCATATTGTCTTGGTTTAAACATCTAAAGCCATTTTGACAATTATGCAAAAGAAGCTTCCAATTCTGACTTCAGGTCTTCCCACTCTGTCTGCTTATATCAAACTTAAATAGAGAAAGTAAATAAAAGCAACGATGCAAGGTTCATGCCTGTAACTCACACACCTCTAGGACGCACCCCGCTGATATACTGCTGTAATAAATTACAGGATGAGTGTGGTTCCTTTGATTTATCACTGTAATAGATCATGAGCATGATGACTGACATAAACATGTGTCCCATAGACAGCTGGGCTGCACGGTACTTTATTTCTTTCCTCATTTCCTGGTGTTTAGTTTGAAAAGTGAGAAAGAAAGCAAAATGACAGACACGGGAGGATATTGCTGGGCCAGCCCTCCCCAAAGACTGCTGAAATAATAGCTTTTCCATTGAGAAGTTCCAAAGATCTTTTCTGCTTCTAGTCCCTCCCAAAGGGCTGTTTAAAAAAGATAAAAAAGCCACTAACTTGTATGAATTAGGTTTTGTAAATCCAGGCTGTAGTTTTTCTTTTCTTATTTTTTGACTGTATAAATACACAATGACAGACTTCATCTGCATTTTCTCTGTCTTTCCCTGAACTATTACAAACTATCATGAGACTTGAAATCACAGACATTTAAAATCAAAGTAATTACCTAATAGCTGTTGTACCCCTGTTTTGAAAAGGCAAACATTTATTCTATCATGAGTACAATCCTTTTTTTAAGCCTAGAATTTATGCTGTTGTGATCATGATCTCTTTCATGGTTAAAATTGTGCTCAATCATGCCTTCTAGGAACCTGTCTGTAGTTGGGGACTCCCAGTAGCATATATCATCATTGATTCTCTCTGTTCTTTATATCTGTCTCTCTAGGGACCTGTGTGAAATTCATGGCCTGATTCAATCATACAATAACTTTGCCCTTCATTAATATTTAATATTTCTAGACTTTGCATCTCTTTTGTCAAGAACTGTGAATATTGTAGAAAGTTGAGACATTGGGTCAAGAAATAGCATTTTTATTAATACAACTAGATGAACATGCAGAGAAAAAATAAGACATTATTCTCATATCTAGACTTGCACAATGAGAGAAGAACAAATGAAGTGAGCAGCATGTTCTACCAACAAGAAGGAACAACAGTGGATTTTCTTCTAGTTATATGTGAGAAAGTGACAACCATTCCCTTTGACTCTCAAAAAAGAAAGGAAAAACCAAAATAAAATCTTTCAGTGCCTTTAGACTGGAAACAAATGTTCTAGATTCATACCCTAGACCTTGTGAGTGTAAACATGTCTTTCACGGAAAGGCCATGTATGTTCCAGGTGCCTTTTAGATTTTAAGAACCAGACATGCATCCAAATTTGGAAAGTCATTCTTTCTGATATTTTGAGATAGTGCTCAGGTATTCCTGTTGTTCTGGAGATTGTCATGGTCCCCTATCTTTCAGCACTCATGAGGAAATAAGCTGTATTAGCCTTTTGGATCAGAGAACTTAGATACTGATTTAATTTACATGATATGGGAAAAGGGTGTTTCTGAGA
Organism: Heterocephalus glaber; assembly: GCF_000247695.1. Next base: position 40,335,294 of record NW_004624732.1, on the reverse strand, counting down.
AAATGAAGGAAAATACTCCCTATATTTTTTTTAGCGTATACATTTCTGTGTCTTAGGAGGCTAGAACTTTTTTCAAGAATACTGAGAACTTTTTTACAAAATGTTTTGAAATAATGTCACCTTATGCAGTTTTCTTTTATTTTTTTAATTAAATTCTTTTATTGGTACACTGTAGGTATACAACACAATTACATTTCTCATTGGGAATTGTACCTTTACATAATGCATCTTGGTTCTTATTTTT
>NW_004624732.1:40313765-40329190 GCF_000247695.1 Heterocephalus glaber | reverse complement strand
TTTTTTTTTTTTTTGGTACCTGAGATAGAACTCGGGTCCTTGCACTTTTGAGGCAGGTGGGGGAACCACTGAGCTAAATCCCTGGCCCCAAATTCCATTTCTTTTATTTCTCTTTGCTTGCTGAAATAGAGAAGTGGCAAAACAGACAAATCCTTTGACCCATTCCAGCAAAAAGACAGATGTTAAAGGCGATTAAGTAAATATGTAGTAATAAAATAGTGGTAAGTCCTGAAAAAATTATTTTAATGAAACGGGGACTGATGGTTTTTGAGAGGTTGGTCAGGGAAGATTTCACTGAGAGGTGGGCTGAAATAGAAGTAATGAAACGAAGTAAGGGAGCCAGCTAGCCAGGGGGTATCTGTTCAAAGGCCAATGGAACATTGGAAATGGAAGTACCTTGCAGAGGGACCATGCCTATGAGGATGAGCAGGAGGTCAGGGTACTTGGAGGAGAGTGGAAAAACTAGGGCAATGAAAGTGGGTTTTGAATGAGTCATTCATTCATTTATTCATTCATTGTATTAGTTATCAAACCCATAGCTGTCACACTGAGCTACATTACCAGATCTTTTTAGCATTTATTTTTAGATAGGAATTAGTAAGTCACTAAGTAGGTCATGTTGGACTATATTTTGGACTATATTTGCAATCCTCCTGCTTCAGGCTTCCAGAATATTGGGATAATCGGCTTGCACCAACTATTTTTATCTTTTTAGTAGTCATTTTCTTTTTCGTTCTCATATAGTATCGTACATAGGATTGTTTTTACTGAAAAGCACCAAAATTTTAGCTTCCTGAGATGAGGTTACACTCTTTAACACCCACTTAAAGAACTGTGTTTTTATAAAAGATGATGAAGGGCCAGGGATTCAGCTCAGTGGATCTGCCGCCTGCCTCTCAAGAGCAAGGTCCTGAGTTCGATCCCTGGTACCAAAAAAATAATGAAAATGAAAAAAAAGTAAGAATCTTATTTTTGATGAATGAGACTTCTTTAGAAAAAAGGGGCTGTCTAAATTACCTAAATAAGCTCTGACATTTTTTCTTTTATTAGCATGTAATACTCAAAAGTACTCACTTTTTACTGAGCAAAATTAATGCTCATTGCTAATTTTAAAGAACAAACGAGATTAGAAATACTGAGCAATAACATTTATGCTGTCATGAATATCCATTTTTAGTGTAAACCTTAATTCAATACCCTTAGATTTTTTATGATTAAACTATTAAATGTCATTTATTTTAATCGAGATTACAAAGGAAGGTTAAAAATCTTTATAAAGAAGTTATATTTCTCTTTCTATTAAGATTTTTTAAAAATCATATAACAGTAACCAACTACACTCTCATTTTTCCTGCTAATAAAAACAACTACTTAATTATTTTCTAGTTGCTAAGATACAATGCCAGACACCCACAATTTAAATGAAGAAAGGTTTATTTTGACCTAGTTTGTAGAGTTTCAGTCCATAGTTGGCTGATTCTAAGGCAGGACTGCACAGAGAAGAGCATGATGAAGAATTGTTTGTGACATTGCAGGCAGGAAGGAAGGAGACACAAGAGTTGGGGGGATCAAAGAAAGAGGTAGGGTGATATCCCTTCTAGGCCCCATCCCCAGTGACCGACCTCCTCCTACCAGACTTCACCTCCCAACATATCATTCAGGTAAAAACTCATTCCTGAACTCATCCACTTATGAATATCATGTCCCCAAGATCGAATCACTTCCTAAAAGTTCCACCTGTGAGCATGAGCGCATGAGGCTTTGAGGAGGCATCTAGATATAAACTGTAACTATATTTAAATTAAAATCTTAAAACTAAGGAAATAAATTAATCAGGTAAATGTGGAATTAGTCATCAAATCCTTAAGTCTTTATATATGCTTGTAGAATCCAAATTAAATTAAACCATACAGAAATGTTCTAAAAATATGATCAGTGACAAAAGTATCTGATTTCTTACTTTGCTATAGTGTGCTTAATTTTCAAATTAATTTCTCACTAGATCTCTGTATCTTTCAATGATAAAACTTTTTTAGTAATGGATTGGTTGTGCCAGAACAAGACTGGTTAGCTGCACTAGAAGATGACCTTAACTTGTATGACAATGCTTTTGTGTGTTGTATGTTTTGTCCACTCAATATTAATTGCAGTGTTATATTTTTCAAAAGAGAAGACTGTTACATTGAAAGAAAAGTTCAATAAGGTTAATTAAAAGAAAGAAATCAGTCAAACTCCGTAGAATATGTGGAACGAAAAAGGCAAACAAACATTAATAGAATCCTATAGGAAAGGATATAGAAGCTTCAATATGCTTATTTTTGAAAGAAAAATAATAAAATGTGTAAATCATATTAATTAAATTTAAACTGTTGGAGTGAAGATGTGGCCAAAATTTAGCTGGAAAAAATACTATTGTTCTTTATCTATATTTTTAAGGTATTGATGATTTAATCAAAAACACACAACAACAGAAGTAAACAATGATTGAAGATGGTGTTACATAACTGTTCTTGCAGGACATGAAATAGGAAAAATTTACTTAATGGAGAATTTGTGATCTAGAATATAAATGGTGAAAACATTGTTTGGAATATCCAACTGTATGAGTGATTGGATTCTGACCATGTTGCATTTAGTGTCCTGGTTAAATTTTGGAACTCTACACTCTTGTGTGGAAACACCATCTGGAAATGGAACACTTCTTTGGTAGGATTATATTTTAGGGTTAGCTTGCATTACAAGCAATGTAATATCTGATCTCTTTACTTTTTGTGCAGATTAATTTCTCCAAATGGTAATAAAATATTTCTTAAAGGGACGAGGAATAAAAGGATCAATTCATTTTCTGTAAAAATGGTAGTGAAATTATTTTTGCTAACAAAGTTTAGAATTTAGAGTTGTTACTCAATCATCTGATTTGGAGCTGGTATCACAATGCTCCAGTGACCATAAACATGGGCCAGTGTTTTTTATATCCTGAATTATAATATGATTCAAGCATTCCCCTGGCTTATCTTTAGTATCAGAAGTTTGGAGACCGAATTTCACACATGCCATTGGTTTAGCACAGGGACTGCATTTCAAAAGATCAAGTGGACCAAGATCAAGTGTGGCTCATTCATGTGATGCTTTCTCTAATGTCCCATTCTAACTTTGCTGAACCTGCTCTTTGATTCTTTTTAGCCTTGGTTAGGACCTAAAGCCTTTTCCCTTTACTCTTTTCATTCTGAATTTTACACAGAATATTGAAAGTTTCCAATAGTGAAATATTTGAAACTGAATGTTAGATATACTTGAAAATGAGAAATTACGGTCTTGGTAGCATAAATGTAGTTAAATCTATTGGAAACACACCTAACATGAATTAAAAAAATTAAATTGTAATATGCACAAATGAGAATTTATTGACAAATTAATCATGTATGGTTTGCATATGTCTGTGACATAAACAAGACAAGTTAAGACCCTGTTTCTATCTACAAAGAGTTAGGATTATTTAGATAATAAAGTTGTTACAATCAGAAAGGCTCTTAGAAATAATCCAAGTAAATTTTTCTCAATTCAGATATCCACAATTCATTTATAGTTGCAGATCTACTTTAGACCTTTTCCACTAGGATATCCCTCAGAATGTGTACACTTAGCTTTGGAATTCTTTTGATCACTTCCAAGGACCAGTAATGTTCTCTTATGAAAGTTTCTCCAGTGTCAAAAATATTAACTTGTCCATCATAGCTCAGCAACAGGACTAAGGGAAAAAGATGGTGGCTAAATTAGAAAATGTAACAACATAATAATCTAATGAGGTATTTAGTGAAATTTCCATTTTATTTATGTATAAACACTACTTCTAATTCATTGTTATGAGTGAATGCTATTTCCTCTTTATTATACATTATATTTAATGTCTCAAAATATATTCCATGGTAAATATTTATGTAATGACATTTTTCAATACAATTTAAGATTGGCATTAACATTTAAGTGATACTGAAGTCATCAGTTAATGGGAGAGCATTTCATTATCTAAATAAAGTATTTTTCTAAGTAGAGCATTTCATTATCTATGAATAAAAGAATGTAAGGAGATGATTTATATACTTAGTTCAGGACATATCCTTGAACAGTTATAAATGTATATTTTTGACATTTTTCTGGCAGTTGCTAAATTGTAATACTTAATATTTCAAGTTAAATTAACTATAATGAGTTCTTGTGGAAAAACTTAATACCTGCCTAGTACAAACACCTAATAATTGCTTTCATTTACACAGAAGTTATTCATAATATATTGCCATCCTCTTGTTACTAAGTCATAGTACTTTTTCTGAGCAAGTGGAAAGATACAAGTTTGTGCAAAATTTCATACATTTTATGCCATATTACATGGAGTGGTCAAAATGCTGCTCTTAACTCATAAGTAAGAACCAAATAAGGTTTAAATAGCTAACCAAAGTTCAAAAGCACTTTGAAGATATATGAAACTGTTGCCATTCAAACAATATGTCTCCAAATAATTACCTTTAAACTGAATTTTATTGAACAACTTAAGATGCATGGGAAGTAACACCAAGTTAAAGCAATAATAACTCATAGCAATGATAAATTAGAGCAAGCATAGCATTTTTGTGGAATAGTTGATGTTATATATCTATTGAACCCTTTAATCAATTACAGGAAATTAGATGCAAAATGTCAAAGTTTGAAATGTAGATAAATGCATATTAACATGTTGAGAGAGTAAAATGTTGTATTTTAAATTAACTACAAAATAGAAATTATTCTCTTTATCCTCACATTTTTCTTCTTTTCTATTATAAAAGATCTCATTTACAGGCTATAAGAGGCATTAGTAGTAAAGCTGTTTAAAATCTGCAGCTAAATTAATTATTTTTAATCTGTCCTTGGGCAAAATAGTTTCAAGTGTGAGAATTTGTCAGCCCAACACCCTCTGGGCTGGAATGCCTACTTGAAAAATTGCATGAGTGAGAACTAGTGAATTCGATAATCATTTTTATAGCAAAAAATAGTTAATAAGAGGGCTTTATAAAAACACATTGACATGATATTTTTGATGTAGTGGTTTCATATAGGTTCTTGTGTTTTATTTTGTTGGAGATAATTATTACAAATTTTAAGACCCGATCTCTTATTCTCTACCTTTTATTTTATGGACTGACCTTCATTGAACCCCAAATTAGTCATTTTTAGGAGCATAAGAACTCTGGCTTGTATCATGTTTATTTATACTTAAACAAAACTCACTTAAAGATAATTTCCTGCAATTTATAATTTTAGGTAATTTGTTTTGGTGGTTCTTTTGTTATAGAGGATTTGATAATCTTAACTCCTTTGATCACTTGGAAAACATGCCAGAACATGATTAAGTATAAATATTGAGAAATAATTCTTTAGGTAAAGACCCAAAAATTGGTCATTCAATTTAATTTAAAGTTTCCTACTGACCTTTTTTAAGTGTGAAGAATTTCATATGAAAATATTATTTCTTTCTAACCAAATATACTATGACATAATTAAAACAAACAATTAAAATATTCCCACACAGAGGGCATCTGATAAATTGGCATCGTTTTGGGGGATTATGGGCATAAATACATGACTTTTAAATATAAAATATTTACTAGTACTTAATAAGTATATAAAATGGAAAACTCCAACTTCACTTTCTTATGCAATTGTTCACCTTTCATTTGAAACAGTTCTACAACGAAGTTGTTTTCATATATATGTCTATGACAAGAAGTACTTTTGATTCTGAATGCATTTATATTTTCGCTTCAAAAAATGTTAGCATTTATAGAAGAGTTATGATAACTAAAATCAAAGGATCTCAATTTTCATGCTGTAAAATGTTCAGTATTTTGGAGTTCAGTAAGACCTCAGTAGTGAATATGAGGCAGTTTTCTATGACTTTTTTCTCACAGAATGGAACACAAATTTTTTACTGACTACATGAGTAGTCACACTTATAGTGATTGTTCTTTTGAATTTTATACAGAGGAGTATTGAAAATGAACATGATAAATATGTGCTAAAATTTCTGGTACCAATTAGAAAAAAATATTTATATTATTTATTTGTTTGATATGTTTTGAAATTCTAATAAAATACCTCCTACAAGCTAAAAGAAATCTCTTAACAGTCTATGATTATTTTTAATTTGCTCCTAGGCTACAAAAACAAAAATTTCCAAAAAAAAATTGAATGGTTAGGGCTTACTACAGATTAAGAAACTTTAATATAAACTTAATTTGTAAGAATTAATACAGATTTTATGTGACATTTTGTTCATCTAAGCAAAACTCTTATTAACACATTTTAATATCACTTAGCCTTTAAATGAATTCTTTAGTGAGTTCAGAGTAAGTGTGAGAGGCTTCTTATTGTGATCTTGACTTGTATTTCTCTGATTGCTTACCACTTCTTTCCTTCATTCAGCAAATAGTTATGTGCACCCAGTATGTGTGAGGTGCTACTCATGGTCCTTAAGGTTCATCAGAGAAAAAAAAACAGATAAAAATCCGTACTTTCACAGGACTTACATTCTGCCAAGAGAAGACAGGTAAAAAGCCATAAACCTAGCAAACATGAAGGAGAGTAAGAGAATATATGAGAATCAAGGGTTATTTAGTAAAAGAAGACAGGTTTCAGTAGTTTCCATATGGAACTCAAGATAAGATAGATCACGTGGAAATTTGAGGGGAAATCTCTTAGGTATGGAAAAGTGTCAGTAGAAGACCTTATGTGTGCTTCATATATGTGAGGCACAGCCAGGAGGCCACTGTGACTGGAACAGAGAGGGAGTATGAGGGAGAAGAAAGGTACAGATTCCACAGAGATAAGAAGGATCATCATAAGAGTCCACTATAAACCATTTCACAACAGACCATTTAAAGGACTAAGGTGGCTCTTGAAAGTGATTTGCATATACTGACACTCAAATTTGGATGTAGGAAGGATTTTATTTTTCTCACTTGTTTTATCTTAATGTTATTGTTGTATATTTGTTTTGATTTTCCCTCATTCCTAGCCTTCTAATTAATAAGACAAATTAAAAATTGGTACAAGTTACTAATTAATGTTTCTGAATTTGGGGAATTATTGGCAATCAGATTTAACAACAGCGCAATATGTTTTGCAATCTAAAAATAACGTTTTTAAAGATGTCACCATTCAAAAGAATGATGAGTGTTAACTTCTGAGAAGGAAAGTGTAAGGTTGAGAGTTTAAGGTGGGACTGAATACATATGCAACTACTATGATTATAAAAAATAAGTCAAAACTTATTTTGTATGCAAATCAAACTGCAACAAATTAGAATGAATAGAAAACTGTATGATTAGTAAGGAAAATGTATGTTTGAATGTTGACACAGTCATGTACCCAGATCCCCTGGAACTGTATATTGAGTTTAATTTATTTTTTAATTTGATTAATGAAATATTTTAGGATTATATATATTTATATATATTATATATATTTAGTGATTATATATATTTGAAAATTCAAATACTTTTTAAGTAACTTATCTTTCTATTATTAACATCTGCTTTATAAATATTCAATATTTATATAAGTGACCCTGGTGTACCCTCTGGACTCATATAAAATGTAATGCTCTGATTTATAGTTAAATAAACATTTGAATGTGACTTTCAATCACAAAACTTTTATCTCTTTCTCAAAGTTAACTTTTAAACAAACAGGTTTTGCATATTTTTGGTTTTTTTGGCTACCATTCATATGAATGTTTATAATATTACTTTACAAACAGACATAGGGTGAGATAATTCTTTCCTCACCCATTGCAAGGTCATGGCTGAGACCCATGTGTCCGTACAGATGAGTAAAAGGAAAGCATACACATTTATTCAATGTAAGTTTTCTGTGTCAAAAGAGCCTTCAAAATAAAGACCTAATCAGTGGAAATCCGTGTCTTTACTTTCTAAGTTTGATGAAGAGGATGAATAGCTGTAGAGAAGTATTGTTGCAGGATACCCATGGTGGGAGCTGTTTAGTGAGTCTTGTCCAGATTCATCTCTGAGTCCTCGGGTGTCACTGTTTTACTCTGGGTGAGGGCATGTGAGGCTCCTGTAATCTAATCCTGAAAAAGACCAGAGAATTTCTTTATTGACTGAGAAGGACAGCAAGGAGAGACAGTGGCCTTCCTGTTTCTGTTGCTTTCTTGAATGTGAAGATGCCATATTTTGGGTAGCGTGTTCTAAATCTATAAGAGTTTCCATCACAAACCTTCTCCCACTATCCCCTTACAGCCACATAACAGTGTAATTATTATAGCTTGTCAGTGTAATTCCATTTAGTGTGGCAGTTGCAGTTCCAATACCAAATCTGCAATGGCTCTTCAGGACAGTGTCACTGCCAGATGACTTGTTGGATCAAAACACTGCTTTCTGATTTTTCCTCCAAGTAAAGAAACATAATAACCTTTGTAACCCTTACAGGAATTTATCGATTGACATGACAACAAAAATGAAATAGAACCCAAAATATTTCACAAAAGTAGACATTAGCTTTAACTCTCAGCATAAGTTAGATAATCTGATGACCCAAGTTGAAAAAGCATTAAACTTACAAGCTAAATCCTCTCTAAAAGCTTGTTTTTAGTTGATCTTTATAGTTGGTAATGCTTTTTCAAAATAGGAGTTAGATTTTAAGAGTATTTAAGATTTTAAATTTGCACTAAAAAGTTTATTTAACTCCTACAACATCTATGCAAATAAAAACTATAGGTGACATTTATTAAAAGTGTACCATGTTACTATGCTAAATATTTTATGAATGTAATATAAAATTTTCTAAAATTTCATAATGTTGTTACTACCATTGCCATTTCAAACATGAAGAATATGAAGAAGAAAAAAGTGAAATTAATAAGCACCGAGTTGCTCGTAAGAAGCTCTGCTAGATAGGAACTCAAACTCCAAATTCAGAGCCCACAAGCCTTTGTTTGGATATGTTTAAATGCGAGCCCCAAAATGTCACATGTTGAAAGCTTAGTGCTTGGGGGTTGACGATGGTGTGGAATCAGGCTCTGTGGCTTCCTGTCTAGGATTTGTGATCTATTTCTCCCATAAGTGGTCTTTTTCATTGTGTTGCCAATGTGTTCCCAATGAGTTGCTCATTTGAGCTGAGCTAATGCTAATATCCTGCTCTTAAATCTCCAAAACTATGAGTGAAATAATCTCTGTTCTTTATAAAGTTACCTCAGGTATTTCTTTATTGTAAAGAAAAAAAATAATATGCCATGCAAATCGTCCTAGTATCTATTTTTCTTTTCAAACTTATTTCAAATTAATGCAATTCTTGGTTTTCTCTTGGCATTTGTAATTCACACATACATACACATTAAAAGCACACATATAGAAACATATAATTATCCTTTACAGCAGAATAATTTTAACTTCTTATGCTCTGTTGTCTAATACTTGTTTTTTGTTTGAAATTCTGTGAATTTTAATTTGAGAGATTAAGACTGGCATTTCAGTATGATATGGATATATGAAGTTTTGATATAATATAAACTCCTTTGGATCACTCTTTACTTTTTCTACTAAAATATTAAAAAGCCAGGAGAGTTGTATTTAAGCAATGATCTAAAAAGAAACATCATTAAATATTTATGAAAGGTATGGGTGTGATCCCGAGAAGATTATGTCTATACCTCTTCAGTGAATATAAATGTTAGTAATACCATTTTTCAAAGAAAATATTTTATATTTATGCAAAGGCAAATAAAATACATAGTGTATGTATCCCATTCATACAGAAATATTCCAATACAACAGAGAGACATTTTAAATTGCTGATATATCCTCTATTCTATCAAATATTTATTTAATATTAAATATGTTTTTAGTGTGTAGGTTTTAAAAAATGAAAAGATACAATTACTGGTTTTGAATATTTCAGTTCTGCCAAGGAGACTGATACTATAACAGATCTTATTACACTGTCTGATGAGTGTTCTAATGAGTATATATAAACACTATTCCAGATGTGAAGAAGAAGAAAACATTTTGCCTTGGAGAGTTATCTGGGAAATGATTTCTAGGTGAAGTTACTCTTGAATTGGTTCCCACAGTGGATATCCCTGGGAGGAATTCAGAGTAGAAGTATGATTCTTAATCCTGCTATTTCAAATATATTGGATTAAGAAATGCAAAACCGATAAAACATGCTGGTGGGTGTGTGTTGGATGGCTTGTGGAAGCCTGACTGTATATATATGGTACTAAGCCCATTACTCTTTGACACTGTTCTTCTCTGCTTCCTAGCTGCCATGAACTGAGCAGCTTTGTTCTGCTATGATGTTTCTGGCTTGGAGCCAGCTGATTATGTACTAATCTGAAACCATTATCTAAATTAAACTTTGCCTCCTTTAGGTTGTAGGTGTTAGCATGCCTCAACAACAGAATGCTAAATAATACAGGAGGGAATTCAATAAAAAGTATATCTTTTGCTCTTAAATTTACTCTTTACTGTCAGAGGACATCAGAAAATGGAAGGATATCCCTGTTCTTGGATAGGCAGAACCAATGTTATCAAAATGGTCATGCTTCCAAAGCAGATGTACAGATTTAGCCCAGTCTCAATCAAAATACCAAAAACATTCCTCACAGAACTAGCGAAAACAATACTAAAATTCATATGGAATCAGAAGAGACTCAAAATAGCAAAAGCAATCCTGAGCAACAAGAACAAAGCAGAAGGCATCACAATCCCAGACAATAAGTTATAGTACAAAGCTACAGTGATTAAAAACAACATGGTCCTAGCACAAAGACATGTGGATCAATGGAACAGAACAGGTGAAGCAGGAATAATACCTTGCAAATCTTAATCTAACTAAATATATCAGATTTTATGTAAGTTATAGTTTCAATATTTATAATCACACATGATGGCAAAATAACTAAAACATGAAAAATTTACCCAAGTTCCATTCAAGAGTGGCTGTAACACCTATGGAACTTCACAAGTTTTATTTTTTCTCAGTAGTCCACTGTGTGATCCAATGTGATATTTCACCATTTTCTTTTTTTCTTGGAAAAGGAGCATGGTAAACCATTGCCTTTTAACTACCTTATTTCATTCACAAGATAACTCAACCCTAAGAAACCAAAAGGGCTATCCAAAGAAAGATAATGTGAGACAAAACAGAGTTCTTTCTCCTACTTCTCTTTGGCATATTTTATAATCTTTTCTCCATCTATCTCTGTCGGTCTTTTTCCCCTAGATCCTTAGATATATGATATCTGGTATTCTAACCTTCTGGTTTCTGATTGAATTTCGTCAATAGAGTAATAAGAAGGAGAATGTTGTAAGTAAAATCAATATAATTAATTTCCTGATCTCACTCTCTGGAAGGTCTATCCCTTTAACAAGAGTGGTGGCTTTTCTCGGGGTTTTTTCTTTTGGGATTTGAGAACTGGCCCATTGCATTGTCCCTTCAGACTGAAGGATGGTACAAATCTGATGGTACAATTCTAGACACTTCCACAGTTGCTCATGGCTTCACTATACCTGTAAAGAGTGTGTTAATTAAAGCTTCCACGTGATATCCTAATGAGGGCATGCTGGCTATTTCCTGCTTCAAGTTTATTTAACAGACTCTCCACAAATACTTGATGGTTTACTGAGAAGCTCAGATAAATAGAAAATTAGTCATTCATGTTTTCTACTTGAAGCTGAGTCATGTAGAAGATTAATTGTAGTATTAGATGAATTTCTGATAAGACAGAAGATTCAGTGTCAGAAAACTTTAGTGTTTGTGTATGTGTGTCCATGTTCCCTAATTGGAAGCACAATAGAGTCAATAAAGAAATTTTCTGGAAGAGATATTTTTATTGGCATGCATTAGTGATACACAATAATTATATTCATCTTGTGAAACTGGTGCATGTACATATCACATCTTAATTATCTTTCCTTCCTCGGCTCCTTCCTGCCAATGTTCCTTCATCCCTAGATCTCCTTCCATCTCTACCAACTGTACCTCTGCTTCCTGTAATCTGTCCCTTATTTTGATCTTTAAATTATTGATATTTTGCATTTCTATATGAGAAACTATGCAATATTTAACATTCTGTGTGTTTTATTTCACTTAGAATAAAGTTGCTTTGAAGTTTTGTGTTTTTTTTAATGTGTTTAGAAACCACAGAAATGTCATTTAGGTATCTTGTATTTGTTTCATAAATTGTCTCAGGAAAATCAGATATAGTCATCAATTTTATATTGTCTTCACAGATTTAAGTTACTGATTTAACCACATCACTATAATTTTCATAGCTAAAGGCCTCTGCATTTATTTCTTTGAAATTAGTAAAACAGATGTGGGGGGGGTAAGTTGTCATTTCTCATAATGATCATTTATTATCCTGTCATGTGGGAAATCAGCTGAAATGTTTGGGAATCTCCCATTTGTCTGGCTTTTAAATTGTTTGTTTTAATATTTAACATCTTGGCACAGGAAAAACATCTGGCTTACAAAACTGAATATTTTGTATTGCTTGACTTGTCAGTGCCTCCACCAATAAAGTACTAGTGATATGCGATGATAAAATGCATATGACTCGTGATTATTAATTCCTGACATATAAATTTTCAGTCTGTATTACATCTCTGAGAAACTAATTGTTTAATTATGAAGACACATATTAGATTAAGGGACTGTGTCAAGAAATGCATCTTCTGATTAAACATGAGTTATATTTTGAAAGTTGAACCTATTTACAGGTTCAAGGTGAAAGTGCTTCAAAATTCTGACATAATGGTATGTTATACAACATTGTAGTATGAAATTTGTAATGACACAGTTTCTGCATTGTAAATAAAGATGCTGAATAAGCCTGCAAGGGGATGGATTTGTGAACTTTTGATAAAGGTATTTAACATGGAGATAAGACTGTGTAACAATTTTAATCAGAAATGAGATAGCAGGAGTTAGGGCCATTGTTACTGTAATCTATTGTATCCTACAAAGGCATCATACATAATTATTGACTAAGTTTAATATTACTTTTCCCTTTTTTCTGTGTGTCAGTAGAAGTTGAAGTTAAACTACTAGAGTCAATCAGTAATAACATTAATAATAGTTTTATAATGGATTTTTTGATTGCAACATAGAAAAGCTTCCATTTTTAAGGACTGTCCATAAAAATAAAATTTTTACATACAGCTATTTACATTTTCATTATTATTCATGCAACAATCTTTATTGACTACTTTGTCTAAAATATCAAACTGAAAATTAAAGAAATTACTGTAGTCTCTAATCTGAAGGAGCATAGATGTGATAATAAAAACAGCACACACAAATCTCCTAGTAAATGGCTGAAGAGTTTTTCTAGTCCCTCTGACTAAGGAAAATTTCATAAATAAAAATTAATTCAGATTTTGGATGCTTTGTATTTTAAACTGTCTCAGTTCACTTGGTAAACTGAATACCCTGGACTAATTTTATAACCTCTTCAAGATCTAATCCTCAATAATAAAATATGGATTAAAACAGTACCTACTGGGCTGGGGATTTAGCTCAGTGGCACCATGCCTGCCTCACAAGTACAAGGTCCTGAGTTCAATCCCCGATACCAAAAAAAAAAAAAAGTACCTACTATGTGGGGGTTAATGTGAAAATTAAATTGCATATTACACAGTAATAGATGCACATTCTATATATTATAAACATTAATGAAATGTTAAATCTTTATTGGTAATGAAAAAGTGGTGACAACATGAATGAATGAATAAAGAAATGAATGAGTACTGCCTTGGATCTGGTTAAGTGAATTAAGAAATCTCTCATTTCTAAGTTCTACTCTATTGTTTTTTCCTCCACTTTACAAGCATAAAGTATAAAAAGTATTTTCTAGACAAATGCTAGTGATCTCGACTAGTTTCCCTGCAACCTTTTTATTCTTATCTACTCTTTATAACAGAAGTGGAATAATCTTAAAATCTATAAACCAAAAACGACCTGAGATTGTTTAAAACCTTAGTAGCTGATCATCACTTTTGGAACCGAACTCAGACTTCTGGGCATAGCTGATGGGAAGCCCTACATGCCTGCCTCTCTTGCCTCCTTCACAGGCTTGTCTTGGGAGTTTCTTCTCTGAAGTGCAAGCGACCACTGTGCTCACTTAGCCTTTAATCACTTTCCCAGCGTCTCATGCTCCCACTGCTCTTGACATCTGTACCATAGGTTCCTTCTGCCCAAAGTTTTTTCTCCTCCTCCCTCTTCCTACTTCCTGCTTGCTTATCCATCCTTCCTCTTATCAGGAAAGTCTTTGCAGATCAACATTTGAAATATAGTCTCTCTCTTTTTTTTTAATGATGAAGATTGGACATATACTTGCTAGTGCTCTACCACTGAGCTACAAACTCAGGCTTAAAAAATATATACATATTATGTTAAGATAAGATCTTTCTAAGTAGTTTCCCAGGCTGGTGTTGAACTTGTGATGCTCCTGCCTCTCAGCCTCCTGAGTATCTGGAACTATAGACATGTGCCACTGCGCCCTGCAAGCTTATGCTTTTAAATATCATAGCAAGCTCTTTGTCCTTCTTCAGACTGATTTAAAAATATGTATTTATAGAAATTTAAAGCAAGTATAAATTCAAAGTTTCTCCCTTCTAAAAGGGAGGAGTGAAACTTTGTCTTAGCACAAGCTGCTATAACAAATACCATAAACTGTGTAGCCTTAAGGATAGACATTTACTTCTCAGACTTCCGAAGGCTGTAGCATTCCCAGATCAAGATCTTTCTGGCTTTCAGATGACTGCCTTAGGTTGGTTTTCATGTCATGGTCATGGGTCAAGAGCTTCCATCTCTTCTTTTTATTTTTATTTATATATTAATTGGTACATTTTAGGTGTACAATACACTTACATTTATCATCGGGTGTTTGTACCTGAACATGATATATCTTAGTTCTTATTTTTTTTCCCATTACCTATGCACCCTTCACCCCCACCACCCTTCCCTATTTACATAGACTTTGTTTCCATTTTTGTTTTCTTTCTCATAATTTTTCCTTTCCTTTCTTCCCTTTCCCCTTCCCCTCATGCCACCCCTTCACCTTTGGACCTTTTCCTATTTCCAATTATCACTTATTCATTTTAATCATTTTCATCCTTATTTACACTTTCAGTTTCTCACACTCGGTATTTATTCGGTATTTACACACGTGTGTCCTATTCATTTCACTTAAGAGTATGGCCTCAATATGCACCCATTTAGCTATAAATGTCTCTAGTTTCTCTTTCTTTTTGGCTGAGTAGTACTCCATTTTGTAAAAAAAAGCACATCTTCTTTATCCAGTTTCCAGTTGATGGGCACTTGGGCTGTTTCCAAGCTTTAGCTATTACAAACTGTGCCACTATAAA
>NW_004624732.1:40179300-40310595 GCF_000247695.1 Heterocephalus glaber | reverse complement strand
ATGATCATCTCAATAGATGCAGAAAAGGCATTTGACAAAATCCAGCACCCATTCATGATAAAAACGCTACAGGAAAGTGGAATAGAAGGTCATTATCTCAACATGATTAAGGCTATCTATGAAAAACCAACATCCATCTCTTCTTGTAAGGACACAATCCTGTCATGGGGTTCTACTTCATGATCTCATGTATCCCTAATTGCCTCCAAAAGACCCCATCTCTAAAGGCTGTTAACACTGAGGTGAGGAATTTCCTGAGAGAGAAACAAATACATTCACTTTATAACCATATTACACATTATCTTTTATGCTCATAAAATACTGTTTAGTAAGTAACATATTTCTAAAGAAATACAGTTGAGACATAGTAAAATACAATCAATTTATTTTAGCAATCTTTTCAGATTCCCAGTATGATAAAAGTACATCTTAGTATTAGTTTTCTAAGGGTCCAGTGGACTGTGTGTGTGTGTGTGTGTTGTGTGTGTTTGTTAAAACCATCTTCATACCCCAAAGTGTCTTACACTTACATCAGTATTTTCTAATATAAGAGACTGTAAGGAAAACTTGCTATTTTGTAAAGTTTTCTAATATATTAAAGATCTAGATAGACATTTCCTTTTCCACTTTAAAGAGATTGAAGTTTGGTAATATTTGCTCTCTTTAAGTTTAAATTTTGTTTTACTTATGACTCAAGGAACTTGAGTGGTCATGTTCTTATCCTTCAGAGCCTAGTGATCTTTTCCTTGTTAGAGAAACAATGAAACTGGACAAATGATGTCCCCAATTCAATGCCAAATACATCTCTTGGGTTTAGTTTTCAAATCATATTTCTTAAAAAGCCTTAAGTACAGCCAGACCAGGGGGCAGGCCTTTGGGCTGCTGCTCAGCTGAAGCCCCAACCTCAGAATACTTAATCTGTAGCTGGTGCTGGCTTCCCCACTTTAGGCCTGGTTAGAGACCTCTCCTAAGACAGCCTTCAGGTCCTGGGATCTCTGGGAATTCAAAGAATCCCTGGGTGATACAAAGACAGGGAAACTATACCCTTTGAGAGTAAGTTGTAAATGTACACTATTTCAATTATAGACTAACACCAGATGATAAATAGGAAAAAGAAATTAGTGATAGTAAAAATAATAGTATATCTCCTCATTTTTGCCTTTTTGTTGGGTTTCTATTCAACTTCTGGTTATCACTACTCTCCTCTAACTCTTGTGGCAGGACTACAATGGGAAAGTTGTAACTGGTGGAAGAGCTAGCCTGTGGTGATCTTTCCCCACGCGGCTATGGCAGAAACACTACCCACTCACTTTAAGTGAATACAAAAGCATACACTATGACATCAATTTATAAAGAATAAAATCAAAGAAAGATATTGTAATGAAAAATGGTGCATAACATTATCTATGTGGTAACATAATTTCATTTTTTATACTTTTCTTTCGTTTATAATTCATGTTCCCCAACATGGGTTCCCAGGGTTAACATTACCTGAGAGCTTGTTAGAAATACAGAATTTCATTTCAAACTTAAGAAATGAGAATCTGAATATTGACCAAATCCCAAAATGACTTTTATGCACATTAAATTTTAAAAATAATATTATATGTAATAAAACTTACTTATGTAATCAGAAAAGTTGAAGTAATTGTTTTAATAAAAGGTAATTAACAGTTAATTGGAATGAATCAGGCAGGGTTATGGGAAATTAGGAAGACAGCATTGTTAATTACTTTAGAGTAATTTAAAGTTTGGTACAGAATGGGTAAGTGAAACGGGACTTATTTTTTCAATTACCATATTCCCCAACTTATGTGTTTCTCCAAACCATATGGATTTTAGTAGTTCATAAATATTTTAAACATAGAATGTATTAATTTTTAAGAAGGCAATACATGACAAGGAGAGGATTGAGATTTAGAGACAGGATCAGATGTTTAGCAATATAAACACTAGCTATAACTTTGCAACATTGGCTGAGCTCTTTAATTTTTCTGTTTCTAAATTTTCTCATTTAGGAGAAAGAAGAGTATATTTTCCTTACAGTTCATTATTAAAACATTTCTAGTAGTATAAGCCATGTGGTACATTTTTAGATTATATCTGCCATTATATACTGAAGTTAAATCTTAAATAAAACCCTAGCTTCCATATTGACTAGGTATATCACATTTGACAAGTTCCAAAATCTGTCAAAGCCTCAGATTCCTTATGTGTGCATAAAATAGGTAATAATTCCTGCTTTATGGATTTCAAGAGTTTAATGAAGTAATGCTTATAAACATTTAACATAATCCCTTATATAACCACTTCACCTATTGGCTTCAACCATTATGTATCTTTTAAATATGTATTTGATTTTTTTGCATTTTAATTAATTTATTTATTTACACATAACTGAAAGTGATGTTACAGTACGTAAGTTATTTACAACTGTGTGTGTTTGATTTTTGAAATACCTCTTTATGATCATTTCTGTGTAAACATCTTTTCCAAAGACTTCCACTTTTCTTTCATTCTTTCTTCTTTCTTTCTTTCTTTTTCCTTCTTTCCTTCCTTCCTTCCTTCCTTCCCTTCTTTCTTTCTTTCTTTTTTTTTTTCTTTCCTTTTGGTGAGAGGGAAAAGTAAGCTAAGTGAGGTCTCTAAGTTGGAATTTTAATAGTGAGGCCAGCATATCAAAAAAATTAGCTACTTAGGTTTCTTAAACTGGTTTTCAAGTTAAAAAATCACTGTGGGATACATTTTAAGAAAAAAAATCACAAAACTTACTACTACAGTTAACTTTGATAGATAAAGAATATAAACTCATTGCTTTGCTATATAAATTTTTAAAAATTTTTCCACATATATCTTTGCAGTAGTTCTTTGAATTTGTTAAAGCAGGTTTTGATCAGGCCCCTCTTAGAGAAGAGCAAAGTTAAAATTTAAAAGCATAAAACATCTTCCCCAAATCCACTCTGCTGAGACTGACCTGGCTGCTATTTGGATGTAGCTGTTCTGCAGCACAGGTGTGCCCTTGCACTGTGGTGCAGTGGATTCTGAAGGAGCCAGCTTCATTCTGAGTATGCCACAACGTCCTCTGTCCACAGGAGGAAGGCACAGATTTCTTTTAATGAAACCAAACAAAATAAAATGCAAACTACACCAATGCCTGTAAAGTCATTTTTGGAAGTTTCTGTAGCTTTAGAGGTAAATTCTTAGGTTAAATTCTTCTGTATTATTGGAATGAAGGCTGTTATTTCATGAGATATTATCTATTTTATTGATATTAATATTCCATTTTTTATTTTACTAAGATTTCTCTGTTTTCTGTTTATTTAATTTCCCTGCTGATCGTTAGTTGATTTTTTTTCTTTCCTTCTTTACTTTGGGTTTAATATACTTTGTATTCTAGGTTCTTAAGATGGCAGCTGAAGTCATGGATTTGGCTATTTTCCTTTTTTTTAACTTTTTTTGGAGAATAGTTTAGCAGTACAGATTTTTATACTCTCATAAAAATCCCTAAACTTGATTCCAATGGTTACTGTATCCAATGATTAATATTGAGTATATCCAAGTAATCTCAGTCCCTTATTTTTTTGGAGCAAAAATGGAGGTAGATACATGAATAACTCTATCTTTAGGAGTTAGTGAAGATATTTGGAAACCATTTAATTCTTTTAGCCTTGCTTTCAAGGTTTGTGAGACAAGACTAGAGCAGGTTTAGTCTAGGGCTAATTATTCCTCACTGCTAAGGAAAGACTTCTAATATGCTCCTCAGTGTCCCATTTATCAGAACAAGTTTGAGTTGAGTAGTGTACACAGACATGATTCCTGGACCTGTGTCAGCTTTAGGATTCTGCTCTCTAATCCCTTCATGAGGTTCCTTCATCGCCCTGGAGGAGCTGCCTCACAGACCTGCCTTCTTCTCAGCACTTGCCTGAATCACCAGGAGGATCCTGTGGATGTTTACCCTTCATTGCGATGAACTCTCTCCTCTCTAACACTCTGCCCTGTAACATTGGCCCCACTGTCTTCTGATAACTCTCACCCTTCCTCACTCTCAGGCAAGGGTTCTCTAGTCCCTGTACTCACCATAGCTACTATGTGATACATCATTAACTTCTTGTCACTCAGGAATCACTATCTCTTATTACCTAACTTTCAAAGTGTTGAGAGGCTTTCTTTAATATATTTTTTTCAGTTTCTTAGTTGTTCAGGAAGATATATCTAGGTACTTTTCATCTGCCTTAATCTGAGTGAAGGTTTGTTCTTTGCAACTTTTTTTTTTTACAGCAAGAATATGTACATCCAGTTTAATCATTCATACTGTAAGCTTACTGAAGGAAGAAACTAGAGTTTATTATTCTCTGAATACCCTGTATATTTTGAGAAATGGTTAAGTGTTTGCCATATATCTGGTAATTACTTAATAAAAATAAATAAAACTTTTGGTAACATTAATCTCACAATTCTGAATTGATGATTTTGTTTATAACACTGAAAAAAATCTAGTTGTTTTTACCAACAGAAATTAAATAGAATTATCATTTAAGCAGCTTCAATCAGAAAATATGGATCTAATCTGCTCCAAAACCCAACATTTTTTGAACAATGTCATGACTCCATGAATGGAACATTCCACATCTGACCTCATATGTCAGATATATAAAAATATGTGTGATATCAAAAAAATGGTGTGATATCATTTTCAGGCTATATCTGTAAGATGTACAGAAAGTATTAATGAATTTTATGTTTTGACTTGGGTACTCTACCAAAGACACTTTATTATACATCATCAAATATCTCCAAATCAGCAGAAATCAGAATTCTGAACCACTTCTGGTGCCAGGTATTTTAGATAACTATGGCAAACAATATGGGAGATTAAAATATTTTAAGTAAACTATAAAGCAGATAAAGATAACCCATTGAGTGAAATATATTTTATCCGGTGATTACTATGGAGTATATCCATGTAAACTTAGTCCCTTATTTTTTGGAGCAAAAATAGAGGTGGACACATGAAAAACTGTATTCTTGTTGTAAAAAGAACTTATTTTCATTTATTCTAGGTGATTGTTAAATCGGGGCCAGGAACATTCCTTAGTCTGGCAGTTTATGACAATTACATCTTCTGGTCAGACTGGGGAAGAAGAGCTATCCTGCGTTCCAACAAATATACAGGAGGGGATACAAAGATTCTTCGTTCTGATATTCCGCATCAGCCTATGGGGATCATAGCTGTGGCCAGTGACACCAACAGCTGTAAGTTACAATAGAAATATTATTTACTAGTTATAGAATTTCTCAGTCATGCTTAGTTGGATTTTGATTTCTCACAGTTCTTGGAGATAGTGTTGAAAATTTGACCGTTCCACATATTAAAATTCTCTAAAGTGTTTAAGTAACACTTACAGTCCTTTAATTATGACCAGAAGTTCAATTCAATTTCAATTATTTGTTCCTGGAATTCTACTGTGCTCCCTGTTACTCCTCATAACATTGACATTTCAAATTATTACTAGGAAAATGATATCTCATAACAAGTTTTGCATCTGAGCTTAAAAATTCTTCCATCACTGTGGGACTTGCAAATTTGTAGTTTGCAGTAGCAGTGTGGTTTCCAGTGGGACTAGTACATTTGCTTTCATGATATCCTTAGCAAGCATAAAATAAATATTTAGTGCTTTGCATTATGCATTTTTCTAATCTACATATTATTTAGAATGTTTCCATGTTTAAAAGTCCTGGATGGTCTTTGTTTATGAGATGTCTTTGACAGATTGAGGCACTTGGACAAATTACAATTCATCTATATATAACATGGAATGGGTATTCAATATCAAATGTTACTAATAAAACCTTTTCATTGCAGGTGAACTTTCTCCATGTGCAGTGTTGAATGGAGGTTGCCATGACCTTTGCCTTTTAACTCCTGATGGGAGAGTGAACTGTTCCTGCAGGGGAGACCGGATATTGCTAGATGACAACAGATGTGTGAGTAAGTAAAGAGAATCAAAATGTAAATTGACGTATCTGCTCAAAATATCATATACCTTCCTTAAAACTATTTTAGTGTGTTCATGAAATTTTATTATCCTCCAGTATTATAAGGTCAGTGGTTTATGTCTGATGTCCATTTGGTTTATCTCTCTATGGTTATCTTACTATTTAATGTAGTTATAGCACCGTGTGAGAGTTAATGATAACCAAGACAGTGTTGAAAGTTGTACCCCTCTGATTGTGTGCTGAAAGGTGTATGGCTAGCTAAAGAATGTCTGGAATATCTGCATATGACAGTCCTCTAAAATCTTGTAGCTATGATTTTGAGAATCAATCAATTACAAAATTAAGGCTGAAATAAGCCAGCATACAGACAGCATATCAGTAACCTTTCAGTAAAACCACTCACAGTCCATCACTGTATGTAAATGAGACAGAATGGCTCATGTAACTTATTTGTAATCGTTTCCAAACTGTTAATTAAGAATGCAACATTGCAGCATTGCATGATCTTTATGCTTCCCAAAGGCATTAGAGTCTTTAATTAGTACCATTACAGTACACACTTATTAGCAGCTAAGTTTCCAAAACTGTTTCCAAAATAAAGAATTGTTGAAGTGTTGCCATATTGCTATGAAAAATTAGCAAACAGTATAAAAGGTTAATTTCCTGTTAACTTTAAGATGATTTATATGGGAGAAAGGTGGGATGAGAATCATTTAGTTGGAAATTAGTGAACTCGCTCCCAAAATGTGTCAAATTGATAATTTTTTCTCATTTATATCCTTATCTCTTTTCCTTTCACCTTAGAAAATGAGCCAAGCTGGATATGATTAAATTATACTTTTTTTTTCCTTTATCACTAATCTTCTTCTGGTCTTCACCCCAAGAAAGCTTTTCTCTTTCACCTATTACATGACTTCTCACTTTGCAAATTGGTACCACAAACCAAGAAGATACCTCTCAGCAAAAGCGGCAAAATTTGTTTTATTGAAGACTCTCGCAAAACAAATGAGAAATTGATGCTATCGGTCATTTAATTTTAAATGTCAATAACCAATTTTATTAATTCAGACCCTAAATTCCCATGATTCCTTGTCACCTAATGTTTCTCTGAGTTGCTCAGGCAATTGCTTAAACTCTCTTATACTTTCCCTTTAGGGTTTCAGTTGTAATGGTCTGGATCTAATGTCATTTGTAAGCTTGGAGTGTTAGTCATGAATTAGAATCACTCATGTTTCTTTCACAGGTCACTACAGGCTAGTATTTAAGCAATGCCTTTGGTCAAAACAACAAGATTTATTTATATAAAATGGAAGCCTGTTTCTGCAAAATACATCATACACAATTCTCCCTACTAGGTGACTTGGTTTTCTCTTTCGATGAGAATAAATGAGAAATTTCATGACATAAATTATCATTTTAAATAAGACAGTTATATTCTCATGGAACTACAGAGTCACAGTGGGTTCCTCAGAGGTGAAAAACTGTGGAACTATCCACTGTGCATTCATATTGAAATCTTACGGTCCAGCAGAGAAATTGGAAAGTAACTCTTGAATTCTTGTCAAATCCATCTTTAAAAAGTAAGATTGTGTCTGGCATATCGGCATCCATACCGGAACAAGTTCATGCAGAGATATTCATGAATGTTGATGAGATCATTTAAAGGCCTACAGGCTGTTTATTAACACCTGTCTGAGGCCAAAGAGGGAAAACCATTTGTTGTCATAATAGTTACAAAAAATTTGGGCGGTTCCATTCTCACAACATGGCTAACCCTATCAACCCCATTGCTAACCCCATAACACAAATAGGAATAGCAAACCTAATTAGATAAAGTCCTTCACTTGTACAAGAATGAGAACCTGACAGCAGAACCACGTTGTTGTGAGTAGACAGAAGCAGAAAACAGTCAATACTATTTCATCAATTAAACACACCTGAGCAAGAAATGTGCTCATTTAATATTTATTTTTTCATTACGTAAAGACCATACACATATAGAATCTGCAAATAACTTTTCCTCAAAGGAATTATGGTTATAAAACACTGGAGATGGCATTTTCTATCATAGAAATTTTTCACTGAAAATGAAGCAATACCTACCCTGTACTTAAAATATTCAAAATATGCCAGGAATGTCATAGACTTTCAGTTAAGTATCTGAAGTTTTTCCAGTTCACAATGTAAAATAGTTTTACCCAGTAATATTAGCACCCTTCTGAGTCCCCTTTCCTTTAAGTTTAATATTTTTGTTTTAAATTCTCTTTAACTTTTCTAGATGACATTCTAGAGAAGTACCTTAGCTACTGATTGACAAGTGAAGTTTATAATACAACATGAAATATTTTATCTTTGGAAATTGTTGTGATCATTTAAAAAGTAAAATTAGAAATTAAACATAAATATGTTTTAAGAATTAGTTAAACTCAAGGATAATAAAGAAATGAAACACCAGAAATTTCAAATTATATTAGTGGCTTCTTAATTGAATAGTCCTGAAATAAAGCTCAAAAATTGATAGTAAATTTAAAAATAAGCCATATATACTATAGAGATGAAGGAATGGAACTTACTTCTAACGTATGACTGGATCTCAAGATTACAATGTACACTCAATGTACACTGTGTGTACTGAATGGAGTCAGTACACAGAAGCAGAGAGCACATCCCCCAAAAATAGATTCTGCAAGTTTGCTATTACATAGATTATTAAGAAGAGAAGTAAGCTACTGCCCCTCTGTAGAGACATATAAAAACAGAGGTTATATGCTCATATTCCCAGGATAAAACTTTTGCATATAAAAGATTTTTTGTATTATGTCATTATTGATCTCTGTTTGCAATTAGGACAGACCAAATAAAATTTCAGATTAATTTTTATGAAAATTCTGAGATTTAGAAATGGGATGATGTGTTATGGTAGGAGGTGCCTATAAGCATCAAGTGCACATTCTTCCTAGATTATCACTGTGTTCAACCAACTCATTCCACAGAGCACCTGCTGGACACCTATGGCAGGACCTCCACAGGTGGATGGACCAAGAGCATAATGAAAATGATTTTAACCATTCCAGTATTTCTAAGTGCTAGAATTTGCCCCAGGAGTTCATTGCAAGTTAGTTGAGGACATAGCCTAGGATGGAGATGGAGCAAGTACTGACCATTGATTTGAGATTTCAAGTCAGGTATTAAATGTGGGTCCTCAATTCCATGTAAAGGTATAGTGTATTAAGGAATATATAACAGATTCTAACAAGAAAACACAAAAATATTCTCAGAATGTACAAAATTCATTTAACCTGTTCTTTAAAAAAATTATTTTAAAGATGGACTTTTAGTCTCTATGCATAGTCATTCAAATTTGAACAACTCTTCTGCCCCACACAGATACAATTGCCAAATGATTAAAAATGCACTAATAGGCATAAAAGAAAAAGACCCTTGTTTCCCATAAAACATTTATGAAGGAAGAGTAATAACAATAATAAAGTGTCCTTGTGAATTTCTTTTAAGGAAATGTCATAAATAATTGTCCTTTATTTAATTTTATGTTTATATAAATCATGTTATATTTATAACAAAGATTAAGGAATATAATTGTCATGGCATCAAAAATACTTATTATTACACAGAATATTGGCTTTTTATTCCTTCAGCTAAAAATTCCTCTTGCAACATTTATTCAGACTTTGAGTGTGGAAATGGTGAGTGTATTGGCTATCAGCTCACCTGTGATGGCACTCCTCATTGTAAAGACAAATCAGACGAAAAGCTCCTCTACTGTGGTAAGTGTCCAATATGTGATTTGCTCATTTCAGAGAGACATTACATGGTTATTTTCATGGTTTTTGGCTTGCTATCTCTTTATTAAATAAGTATAAGTTCTTGGAAGTCTCTTGTTGACTAACATTAGATGTAGGGCAATTTACTTGGCTTAGCTTGTGCTAAAATTTCCTAGTCAGCAACCATAGAATTCACTGAAGATTGTTCATGCTTTTCCGTCCAGGAAACACAAATTAAAAGAAAGTTAGACTATATCTTTTGAACTTGCCAGTAATTCATCCATAGCGATATGCTTTAGGCTCACATTTTTAAATGTAACTGAGAAATATCAATGATATTTGGACATTGTACATTTACTCTGCAGTAGTGTCCACTGTAAGTCAATTACATGTTGTAGGCTTGATATCAAAGTCTTTTTCATTCCATTCATGACTCCAGGATTAGCATGGAGGCTCATTTCTCTATAGTCTTCATCAAGCATGGACTTTCATCAGATATGCTTCCTTCCAGTGGTAAGATCAGTTGATAGTCAAACTCCCCCTCTCTTTCAGAAGTAGAGAATTAGCAGTTGTCTTCATTACTCTCATATTTTTCCTGGAAATTTGTCTTTGTACAATCATGAACAGGTAGTATACAATTTATCCAGATTATTTATAAATTAGCTTGATTGTGTGCTACAAACAATTCTAGAATCAATATCTGTAATTGCTGCATTTCAGTCTTATTTTTCTCCTTTGTTTTACTATCTGGGTAATAATTATACCTAAATAATGAAAGAAAGGTAAAACAAGAAGACAATGGAATTTAGGCAATCCAAAGGCACTCTTTTGCATTACAGAACAGGGATTGGAGTCTCTTTTTGTAAATTTTGTGCTTTCACGTTTTGATGATAGTAATTATAATCTTTTGTCTTTTTTTGGAGGAATCCTCCAAGTATATTTTGTAGGATTGCTTTCATGGTGATGAACTATTTATTTATTTGTTGTAGTACTAGGGAATGAACACAGGCATGCTCTACATGAGCTACATTCACAGCTTTTATTATTATTACTCTTTTGAGACAGGGTCTTGCTAAGTTGTTTGAGATAGGTTCAAACTTGCAATCCTCCTGCCTCAGCCTCCCAAGGAACTGGGATCATAGGCATGCACCACCATACACATCTACTTTGTTTTTCACAATGCTTTAAAAATGTAACAACCATGTTAGCTCAAGAGAAAAGTAGAAACACTCTCAGGGCTCGATTTGGCCTGTGAGTAATAGTTTGCCAACTCCAGGCAGAGGGCACAAACTTTGGAATCACGTCAGAGGTTAAATCTTTGTTCCCAAACTTTCTACTTTGAGATGACTGTGATGAAACACACTTCTTTATCTTCTAGTTTCCCATAACAAAACAACTAACTCTAATGGTATTTAAAAGGATTAAATAAGTAAATATGTATTTATACATGCTGAACACAAATTATGATACAAAGTGAGTTTTAATACAGTTAAAACTCCAAAAAGTTTTTACCCCAAAAAGAGAATGGCCAGAGACCTTCATTAAAATAAACAGAAATCAGGGCAGAGGATGGAGTTCAGGGTGCAATGCCTTCCAGACAAGCACAAAGCCTTGTGTTCAATTCCTGGTACAAAAAAAAAAAAAAAAAAGACATCAAGTACCAATCTTAGAAAACCCAGTCGCATTTTAAAGATAATCTTAAGGTGTATCTGTTTTATTGATATTAAGATGACTCTTCAATGTACGTTTTCAGGATATATATATATATATATATATATATTGCTGCTGTTTTATTTTTCTTTTTATAAAATATTTGCATATAAAAAAGAGTTACATTGTAGGAGTGTCCTTGTTGCTTTGAGGTAGAGATTTCTTTATTCTGAATTAAATATATATTGTATGCTTCTTTCTGTGCTACTTGATAGAAGTACAAGAAACAATAGTGTAGGTATAACTTGAAGAGGTCATCAGGTATGAAACACTAAGCCAAGAAAGATCTTTTTTGAATGAGCTACTCCTTGATCATTGATAAATATTGTAACCCAAAGCTTTAATATGGAACTGCATTTATTTTATAGAACCACAAATATTTTGTTGATCCCTAAACCAGTTCTTATGAATGAAATGTTATCTGTGATTTTGATTTTGTAAACATGATTCTATAAGACCTCTAACTATGAATTTCTAATTTGATTTATAAGAAAACAGAAGCTGTCGAAGAGGTTTTCAGCCTTGCTATAATCGTCGCTGTGTTCCTCATGCCAAGTTATGTGATGGTGAAGATGATTGTGGTGACAACTCTGATGAATTGGACTGTAAAGGTAAAAAGGAATGTTGCTCTACAAGTGATTTGTAAATTTTTCCAAACTTTGTTCCTGAATGTACCAAGGTGTGTGACACTTAGTAACATTTATGGACCACACTCTACTAAATGCTGTTAGAATGGAACTGGAGATCATTATTTTAAGTGAGATTAAGTCAGCAAAGAAAGATATGCATGATTTCACTCATATGTGGAACTTTATAAAGTGGATCTTATAAAAGTTGAAAATAGGCTGAGAAGGGCTGCATTGATCAATGAGTATTAAACTATAATTGGGTAAGAGCAAGAAGTTCTGGTGCGCTATTGAATAATAGAGTGACTATAGATAACAATAGTGTAATATGTATAATATTTCAAAATGCTAGATTAAAAGTATGAAAGTTTTGCTATAAATTCCTGAGGAGATAAATATGTTTAACTTGATTTAAACATTATACAATGTAATAAATAGCAAACCATCACAGTGTACTCCATTAATAGATACAATTCTTATAAATCATTTAAAAACAATTCAATTTTAAAATTATGCCTGTATTTTTGTTTCTAGTATTTTGATCATTTTTAAATTCTCATTTATCATCACTCCAGTTCAACATCACTATTTTTTTCTAATAAAAATGTACAATATTGAATTTACTGCTCCAAAAATTTTGCACCTTATGCTTTAACTATGTTAAACGCATGATCTCATGATCTCAAACTCTTAATGCATTCCAGGGATCTTTGGTGCTACCCTTTATGCCTTCTTCTCAGATGCTTTACTACCTGTGTATCGAATCATCCGCAAACCTTCTGACTGGGTATCTTCCACATCAGTCCTCTTTAGGCTTGGATTGAGCATCCTTTTATTGGCTTCTTATAGGGAACGGGGAAATGGGATGTTATTAGAACCTCTGCAGTAAGTCCTAGTTTCCTGTGAGGTATGAACAGCACAAGGTGAATTAATTCCTTAGACAGAAAAGATAGAAAAAATGAGACTTACAGAAGAAGCTGAGTTTGGGCCTGATTAGTGCTGCTCTGGGTGGCAATGATGAAAGATCCCCACCTTGGCACACCTTCGTTCAGTACATCAGGAGAAACAAGTGTAACAGATGACTCAGGGAAGAGAGTTCAGTAGATCCAGAGAGTAACAACTGTAAAAGGTGACTCAAAGGGCAGCAGCAGTGAAAATGCTAGAACAATGAGGGACTATCCAGGTGAAGATTTTGTTCCTCCCCAGGATGTGTTCAGCTGGTGCAATCATGCCCTGGAACATCACAGCATCACCAGACCATTGAGGTCTTAGCTGAGACCGGAGGCCAAAATGGAGTTATGTCTCAACATTCCATGTCTGACCTGTAGGCAGGAGAACTAGGCCTAATCATAATTTTAATTGTGAAATGATTTTCCCCAAAATTATTTAGAATTTCTCCCAATAGCCTCTCAGTCTACACTTTTTCCATTTCATTCCTATGTTATTAATTGTGCTAATTTATTTTAATATTTTTCACAGTGAATGCTAGGAGCGACCGATAGTCCAACCGGACCAACCGTGCTAAAACTCTTACCTCAGCATTATTGTCTACATTTGTGTAAGATACTAAACAATCTATTCCTCCATTTCCCAAACTATGAGATGGGAAAAAGAATTAAGTGAGATTATTGACATTAAACTAAATAGTAAATAATTCTCAGAATAGTTCTTAACATATAGTAAATGTCATGAAAACATTTGCATTTTTAGAAATCATACCTTTTTAAAAATCTGGTAAAAAAACCCAAAACTATTAGTGGAGTACCAATGTGTGCAGAATAAATGGCAAGTGTTTTTTTAGTCTGCCATTTATGGCCTTCTAAAATCTAGATCCAATAGATAATTTCAAAGCAATTTAAAAAGTATTACTAGTTATTGAACATACTGCTTTGAGTGCCATGCATTGAAGACTGAGACACAAAATTAATGAAATATGTTTTTCTTCTCCTGAAGCAGTTGAAACCCTAAGTAAAAGATCATAATGTAGGTCGGGGATTTAGCTCAGTGCGCGGTGCCTGCCTCGCAAGCACAAGGTCCTAAGTTTGATCCCCAGTACTGGAAAAAAAAAAGATTGTAATGTAAACAGCTGAAGAGATATATAATGTACAATAACTACACACATAAGAACAAGATTCTTCATTTGTGTATATGGCTTGAAAGTATCCTGAAAGTTCCAGGTATTACATTAAATTTAATCTGAGCATTTAAGGATAAATACGGTAGAACAGTAAAAACAGAAGGCAGTTCCAATAGGAAGAACGAACTTGAAAGCTACCAACAGATTCAGATGATATATAGGGAATTGTTTAAAAACTTAGAAAAATATAATAGCCAAGTTACATGAGATACCAGGGCATGAAGCTGTTCTTTGTGCCTTGTATTCACCAGGCTTTATCCTGTATTTACCAGAAAGTTGCTGGAGGTTTAAATCAGGACAAGTAAAATTGCTTTAGTTTTCTTTTTTTTTGAGACAGGGTCTTACTTTACAGTTCAGGCTCACCTTGAACTCATTATATGCCCAGGCATTGTTTTCATTTGCATCTCTCGAATGACCAGTGATGTTGAACATTTTTTCATATGTTTATTTGCTGTTTCTACTTCTTCATCTGAGAAATGTCTATTCATTTTAGATGCTCATTTTTGGAGTGAGTCTTTCAATTTTGGGGGTCTGATTTTTAAAGTTCGTAATATATTGTGGATATTAGACCTTTGCCAGAGGAACAGCTGGTAAAAATTTTCCCCGCATTGTGGGTTGTCTCTTCACTGTTGGTGGTTTCTCTTGCTGTGCAGAAGCTTTTTAATAAGATGATATCCCAGTTGTTGATTCTTTGTGCTAGCTCACATGCAATTGAGGTTTTGTTCATGAAGTCTTTTCCTATGCCAGTGTCTTCAAGAGTTCTATTAATGTTTCTTCTAGCAGGTTTAGTGTTTCTGTTTAATATTTATATCTTTGATCCACTTAGTTTAGTGCCTGCTGAGAGATGTGGGTCTACTTTCAACCTTTGACAAGTTGAAACACAGTTCTTCCAGCACCATTTATTTATTGAAGAGGCTATCTTTTCTCCAGTGAGGGTTTTTGGCTTCTTTGAGGTGGTTAAGTATGTCTGGAATTGTTTCTGTATCTTCTAATCAGTTCCATTGATCCTCCAGTCCGTTTCAACTTCCCAGTGATCAATGTGATCATAATGTACACCTAAAATGTACCAATAAAGTTAATTTTTTAAAAAGGAAATGATTAAACAAAGGTATTTGGGCTATAGGTAGTAAAACGATGTGGACAAACGAAGTGATGTATGGAGAAAGTAGGTGTAAAGCTAGTGGAAAATAACTGTTCAGTAAGTTATTTGTGCAGATCCATTGCCTTAGAAATTTACAGTCTCAGGTGATAAGAAATATTCATCCTGCAAAAGGAAGGACGTCTTTCTTAAAGAGACTATTGTGGCTACTATGGATAAAAAAAGAGCAGATAAGACAGTCCTTTGCTCTATTCACTGTTTCTCAAAAGCCTTCAGCTCAAAATAAGAGAAATACCAAATTGGCACATTGTAAGAATGCTGCAGTCCTACCCTGAGACATGAGTAGTATGGAGGTGGTGGTTGAAACATCCAAGGAAATCATAAGAGCATAAAAAGCATAGTGTGCTAAAAATAAAATTCTGAATTAATGATATTATTTACTGAGGCATCAGAGAAAAAAGAATCCCATAAAGGTTAAGTGATAGATTAATCAAAAAGTTTAAAAAATGGAAGATTGTTTTGGCATCACAGCTTCACAGAGTTAGGGGTTTTATGAAGTGGATATCCTCTACTACAGCAGAGGACATATGACAAAATAGGACATATAGAACATTATTTATAATTTTAAGTTATTATTGACAAATATATTGATAAAAATATATTCGTTGTAAGATGAGTTACTTGAAAGTAGGAAAAGAAGAGCAAGTGTGGTCTCCTTTAAAGTTGGATAAAAGAAGACAAATGTGGATAAACTTACAAGTTGATACAAGATCAAGCCAGAAAAATCAATAGTTTGATGAGCCCTAATTAAGCAAAACTAGAGTAGAATAGGGAATGAGTAAATGAGAAATCTGCTAGACCAAAAGAAAGGTACAAATACAGAATCATTGAATAGGATTGCTCCCTTTATAGATATTTAAAAATTTTATATGATATTATGTATTTATATATAGAGGCAAACTTGTCTGTATATTCATGCTGCATTGCAATTTTCATCACCAAATCTAATCTTTGTCAAAAATATATTGAATTCTAATAATCTCTAAGGGTATTTGTAAAATGTGAGGAGAACTAAAACCAAAAAAGGGAGGAGAAATAAAATGTGTCAGTTAAAAAAAAGATAACATGAAAGATCTTGGGTAACAAACACAGAGAAAGAAAAATAGATAGCACCGGAACTGACATAAGAAGTTTTGGGACATTTTTGACCTATTATAAAATTATTATTCGTTTTGTTTATTTATACTTTTGGGTATTTGTTTGCATTGGAATTGGGAAAAGGTAATGAGGAACGTTTCCATTCTGAAATTGGAGAACTTGTAGACATTCAAATGAAGCTATTTCAAAGACATAAGATAGAGATCTGGAGCTCAAATAATGTATTTGGACTGGAAATATTGATTGTGAATTCATTAAGGAGAAAAATATCACAGTGTACAGAGTAATATTTGCTTTCAAAGGGTGTATCAAAATTACCTGTAAATATATTTTTTGAAAGTAATGGATCTATTATAAAAAAGTAGAACATAGGACTTATTGAAGGATGTGCATAATGAATTATTTTCTCATGAAAAGAGAATAATTCAGCATTTTAAAGTGTTATAGAGAGGGTAAGAAAGTAGTTATGAACTCCAAATATTCATTGCATGTAACTAATAAAGAATTTCAGTGAAATTATAAATCCAGATCATTGGACTATGGCAGAAAATAGATGACAAAAGAATAAGTAGAGTTAATGTACAGTGGTTTCAGGAAAGATTGATGGTAAAGAAAAGGAATGCAGTACTGCACAGTTGTGATGAGAAGGTTATGCAGACATAAGAAGCAGAGCAGAATTGATACAAATCACGTACTTCATCACTATATGGAAGTTTGGGAGTTTACTCTGTGTCACCTTTCATTGTGTGACTTGTGGCAAACACTTGACTTTATGAGTGTCAAGTATCTAAACTTGACAGTTTAGGAAGTACTACTTATATTTGAAAATTAAGTCACCTATTATTTACTTTCTGTATAAAAGATTAAAATGATAAAATGTAAGATGCTAAGCATAGCTAGAGAAAACGAATAAGCACTTGGGAAAAAAAAGACACTTAGAAGACCAAGAAATGGGTATTTTCAATTTATTATTTGCAAGCAAGAAAGAATATAGTGAAGACATTAAATAAAATCAATGATAAAAAATATAAAAGTAGAATATGAATGAACTGAACTATAAATATATAAAATCGATTTTAAAGTGAAATTTTTCAAAAGGAAACAATTGAAAATTTATGTTACTATGGGTTTTCCTGAGAAATGAAAATTCTGTTTTCAAAAGTGGTAAATAAATTAGTGTTTTGGTTTATGAAATATTGTACTTTGTAAATAGTATTAGGAGGTTACTAAATTCTTAGGTGGGAAGTTGAACCAGTTAGTTGTAAAAAGTAAAGAAAGGTTTACTTTTGCTTAATGATATCAGTACAAGTTGTTGAATAGCAATAACAACTTGGAAAGGTCATTTTTCCTTTTTATGATTTAAACTCTTCATTTCTGTGTTATGACTATCTCAGCCATATTCTTAGGCATAGAAGAGTGGATTTGTGAATTAGGCTTCTGTCCTAACTTTCTGCTGTAATAACAATACCATATAGTAGAGCAGCTGGATAACTGAAACATTACTAAAACATATGCCTTAAAGTCCTTCTTGCAGAAAGAAGGATATTTGAAACTAAAGTAGTTCCTGGATACACAGACTATTACTTACTAGTAGTTAGTGTGTTTATTTAACTTAATCGGGTTCTATAGATAAATGGGTAGGTTTTTAATGGAAAGACTACTCATTGCAGTTCCATATTCTAGGGTTTTTTCCTCTTAGCTTAAATTTGCTCACCTAAAAGGACACCCTTGAAGCCAAAGAAGGAAAACCTTTTATATATATATATATATATATATATGGCTGTATATATAGCAGTAACTGGATATGTGTTCCCCAACCTCTCCCTCACAGCACATAAGGATGAAGAAGGAAATGGCATGTGTAAGGGCTTAGGGAGAATGAAAAAGATTCTCCCTCTATGTCTTCCACTTACTTCTTCTCACTTTCTTTTTTTTGGTACCAGAGATCGAACTCTCGGGGCCTTGTTCTTGCGAGGCAAGCAGCAGAAACTTCTTTTCACTTTCTAAACTCAATGCAACACTGGGATGAAGCACTTTATTGCCTATATACACAGACATACAAATCATCTGTTGTTTTGAACCAAGATAATAAAAAATAGTATGAAAAGAAGTTGATATATGGTATCCAGGGAGATTTGATAGGCTACGCTGAGAGGCTGTGATAGAATTCTCTATAAATGATTTCAAGTGTTATTGTACATTTAATTTATAATTGTATGGTAGCTATTACTATTTTTTAATTCCATAAGGACAGAGAGTCTATTTATAGAGTAAAATGTAGGTTATGAGGAATTATGTTTGGTGTCTTCTCTCTTTGAGGAAAAGAAAAACCCTAAATCCTCATCAAACTTTTTTTTTACTGCCTCTTTAAAGGTTTTCTTTCAAGACTGAGAGCTTTAGACATCAGGCCATCTAGGAAAGATATGAAGAGTTGTTCTAAAAGTTTGTCATTTTGTATCCCTCTTATGATGTGTGACAGGATGGGGGGGAGGAGATTCAGGGACAGTGCACGATGGACCTCCTTTGCTGTTCAGATGAGGATAAATTACTTCCCTGAGGAAGTGCATGAATTTCCTTGGGCAACCAGAATATTTTCGGGCAGACTGGTGTTCTGAGGCTACTTGAAGAAAAGGAAATTGGTGCTTCTCCTCCCCACCCTGAGTTTGTAGGGAAAACTTTGAAAGATTCCATGGATAGCAAGCTGGAGAAAAAGATAAACATACTGGAGAAAACATTAACTTTTTTTGTTTATATACTCTGAAACTAAGCAGTAAATTAAATAAATAAAGATATGTTTTGAAAATAAAAAGAATAGAGATATGATGGCAAATGTAATGCTTTTCTTTTCTCCTTCCTCTTTCTACAGGCTGGG
Organism: Heterocephalus glaber; assembly: GCF_000247695.1. The sequence continues at coordinate 40,291,217 of NW_004624732.1, read as the reverse complement.
TTAGGGGAGTTGGAAGAGAAAAAGGTCTTAGGCTATTTGTAAGAAATGTCCTAGGAACCAGAGAAAGGCCAATTGAGCTTACATCTCTCATATCTCATTAAAGATTTTGACTGACAGAGTGAAAAAAAAATGAAAGAAGTAGGAAAATTAAGAAAGTATATGAAGGAAAGAGTGCTTGTACTTTCTCTTGTGCCATTACTTTAGACCCACAATCTCAGTCAGATCTTTTCTTTTGTAGTATCTCATTGCTATTCCTGGGATGGATGCAGTATGTTTTCCCTCACATTTTGTAAGCTACCTTTTTCTTTTGCCCTACCTGGCGGGGAAAGTCTAGCATCTCTCACTTGGCTTATCTTTATTTGGATCAAATTATTTTTTCTTCTTTCTTTTTGGAGACTTTTAGCCTGAGGACAAACTTTCAGAAAGCTTTCATATTCACTTGACAAATTAGAGATGCCAATACCTTTCTTCCTCAAAAATCACCCTTAGGGTGAAACAAATTTCAGTAGTTGACTTACCAACACAAAGTGAGGAAGGACTGTAGTTTAGGAAACAGAAAGGAAAAGGTTTTGGCAGAAGAAAACTTTGTTTACTTACTTAATGAAGCTCTTCTATCTCTTTGGATTTCTCCCATCTTTCCATATTAAAGCAAGAGAGCTTAATTGCCACCACCATCTTGCTACTAGTGCTTGCAAAATTTTATAGCCAGTTAATATGTCAATAACTTTGCCTTTTCCATCACCTTTTTAACCCTCTAGTTATTTTCAAACTCTGTATTAAGTCATGGACTCTATGGAGACAAGACATTGGGTAAAAGGACAACCTGCTGCTGTTGGCATGTCCTGCACTCTGTAATAGGCCAGCAGAACCCTCCTCCCCGGGCTTCATTAATCCTATTATTAGTTGGCAAAATGGGAGAAAAAAATAGATCCTACAGATTTGCTACTGCTGTCTCACTCCTCTGACCTTCTACCTTATCTCTTTTCTGATGCCTTTCTTTTAAATACTATCCACTTAACCACTCTGCTGAACTTTATAGTTATGGTGTCTTTTCATCTAGTTAGAGTACCTCTTCTTGCTTCTTTCTTCCTTCCAGAATTCAGTCTAAGACTTTGTTCTACTTGTCCCACTTTTCCACTCTTCTCTCAAGTTATTCTTTGCTCTTACTTCCCCCTCAAAGCTTCAAAACTATTTTTGAAACCCCATAACTGTGAAAATGTGTAGTCTCCAGTTTTCATAGCTGTGTGCAGTACCATCCCCATGTCCATGAAGTCCTGATTCGTCTCTCTGGCTTCTCATCTACAGTTCCTAACTCAGATGGGCTCCCTGACACCACGCAGGGGATTCTCTTTGCAAGTTTGGAGGGAAAAGCTGAGATGGAGAGGTGTCCACACAGGGTCTTTTTGTGGTCCTAACCTTTAACTTCCAGTAAATCACAGGACAGAACTGCAAGGGGATAGGAGGCAAAGCTGAATAGGATTTCCTCAAAATATTACATAAGAAAATATTGTTTCACTAGGAAATGCATCCTGTATTCTAAACAAAGAGACTGTAAGAAAATATTAAGTACATGGATAAGAATAGATTACTAACAATGAAGTAAAAAAACAAAACAAAAGTAAATGACATGGTTATCTTCCATGTTATATGTTGACATACTGTTTTCCTTGGGGAAAAACTGAATATAAAATGTTATAGAAAGAAACAGAGAAGGCATTTTTATACATATGAGAAAAAAATCTACTTTTTTCTGTTTCAGAACAATGCACTTATCTCTGCCCTTATGGCATTATTTGTTTCACCAGCTAAGATTTATTTTTAATAAAGAAAATAGTAAAGCAATTATAATTGTAAATTTTAAATAAAACATTTATTCTAATCATCATATAAAGACAAATAAGCATGCAATTTCAAGATACAATTAAAAATATGAAGAGTAGTGCATTATGAAATACAAACGACATATACACCCTTGAGTAAAATTTGCATGTTTTAAAATAGCATTTTAACCATTTACAATTGATCTAATTTCTATTTATATTAAATAGGCTCAAAAAAATAGCAATGCTACTAAAAGTGTCATAATCAAAGAGCCCTTCGGGTTGTACAGTAGTGTTATCACCCTGGGAAAATTTGAAATTAGCATAAAATTTTCACCTGAGTTAATCTAACATACATAGGGTTCCTCCAACCTGCTTACAACGTATGTTTGAAAATCATTATATGGTAAAGTATGGACAGTCAATCTAGAAGTACTCTATATGATTAAAATAAGGTATTCTGTACAAAGCATATATAATAATAGCATATTGAAAGTGATTTTCATTAAAACAGGAAATTGGAGAGCTATCCTTTCATTACATAGGCATAAAAATGTTACATTTGCATGTATGGTTGGTATGCATCATGCATACAGTATTTCTTATAACAAATGTTAGCTATATGGCCGTTTACAGCACGATGACATAGCTTAGCTGACTTCTAATAATGTTCAAGTTTTCACTATAACAAAGCAAATGCTCAATGTTCCCCCCAGTATCTGTTTCTATCCCTGTTTTTGTCTGTGTTTGTGTCATAGAAACAAATGCCCCATCACTTCTTAGCAACCAGATTGAGATTTTTCATTTGGCATTTAATCAATTATTTGCATAGTGTCATACCCTTTGTCTAAAGAAGATGGAAGGCGAGAGAATTATGAATAATGTTCATTGATTTATTACTATGTCTCATTGCTGAGCTGGTATTACCATGGTGAACATGCACAGTCCCTGCTGTCCTGGAACCTGCAATTTAGTGGGCCTCCAAAAACCTGAACAGTATGTAATTGAGTCCCAATTCAGTATATCAACATTACAATACAGGAAAATATTGTATGACAGAGGAAGTCATTAGAGAGGCATTTAACTCAGCATGGAGATGAGAGACAGTTAAAAAAAATACTAGCTAAAATAATACGAATGAATTATAATCCTCACACTATAAAATCAAGGAGCTATTTTCTGTCTCCTCTGTCCATTCACTTATTTGCTCATTTTTCTAGTTTCAACCTGTGCCACTGTTGAGTTTCGCTGTGCAGATGGGACTTGCATTCCAAGATCAGCACGATGCAACCAGAACGTAGATTGTGCAGATGCTTCCGATGAAAAGAACTGCAGTAAGATATTTCTTTCCCTTTGGTTTGTTCATGCCTGAACACCATTGCCATTGCATGGAACCTCGTCCAACTTTTTACTGAACCTAGTCCAGCATTGATATGTAATTAAGCGCTGTTGTGTAGGATAATTGCAAATTTACTTCCTCAAATGAAGTTAACTTTTCTTGCCTCTCTGACCTGCATAGAAGGCTCATAGTCTCTGTAAATGAGGTGTTTTCAATTTTCTTTTGTTTACTTCCTTCTAGATAATACAGACTGCACACATTTCTATAAACTCGGAGTGAAAACTGCAGGATTCATAAAATGTAATTCCACCTCACTGTGTGTTCTGCCAACCTGGATATGCGATGGGTCTAATGACTGTGGAGATTATTCAGATGAATTAAAGTGCCCAGGTAATTCTAGAAAGAAAAATAGTGCTCACCTTGAAGATGTAAAGGCCACATACTTGTATATAATATGTTTACTAATTTTTATTCTTAATATTTAATGGTTGAAATTAAAATTTAGATATTATGGGCCAAGAAGGTAAGCATTCTCTTCTAAATGTAGCAGTTGATCTTTTTAAATAAGTAACCCCCAAAAATATATCCTAAATATATATAATTTTTTTTCATGTTCAGACCCTCATTAATACTTTATAAATTAGAAATTGTCTTTAAAATGTGTTCTACAAAAATCTTTAACAGAAATATAAACCTGGAAGTAACCATTCATAGACTAAGAAGTGAGAGACTGTTTCTCATGACTGGCTTTGTTCAAAGTTATCGTAAGAATGGATGTTAGGTTATTGACACAGATAACAATTTTTGACACAGCACTTTGGGTAATACTTATTATCATTATACAGTCAAGATCGGAAAATATATCTACATTTTCCCATTAACCACCTTTCTTTACATAAGCTCTGAAAAGTGTTGCCTGGCTTTATAGAAGAAGCTCTCCTGTGAAAAGGCATATCTGTTTCTATTTGAGGACACTGAAATTAAAAAAAAAAATTTAAAATATATTAACTGTGTATAATGGGAAGTGAATATGTTAAATAAGATATTATTGAATTTGGTATCCTTTCAATTTTTCTTTGCAACAAATTACTTACCACATTGTGATTATTGTTAATTTTTGCAGTAATTTTGAAGGCAACATATGACAGATATTCATTATACTGATATTTTCTTTTTCATGTTTTTATCTCTTTTTAGGGCTAAGAGATTATTTTAACAGTTAACTTTCAAAACCAATAGGGAAAGCTGATTTTTATATTGGATAAGAAAGGGACACTCAAGCTGGTTTTATGAGACATAGATGAACAAACAGGAAGCCAGCATTAGATCGTTGGAAGTCTGCTCATATTAGAGATGATAGCTAGGCAACATCCTAAACAAACTTAGATATAAAATGCACTCAAGATTTTTTTATTTCATGATCAATTCATTCAAAATGTATTTTTATCCTATTAAACACTAAATGGGGATATTTTTATCTTAAAATATTAATAATGGGCCACGATAATGTGATTGACATATATACACTGGCATCCTAATTGACCATGGGTCAGTCTACAGCTATGTAAACCCTCAGATAGAAGGGGACAGATGGTGTGGAGGAAAGAGAAAATAGCCAGTATTTAATATTCATTCTTACAGGTTATAATGATAGTAATTCTATAATGTTTAGCACTAAAATTTACCAAGTAATTTTCCAAACACTTTTTAAGGTATAATTTTATTTTTCTTTATTCATGCATTTATGTAATAGTTTTGGTGCTGAGAGTAAACAAAGGCTCTCACACAAGCTGAACATGTGCTGCAGCCCTAAGCTACACTTCCGTCTCCATAATAATTTAAAGATTCCATTGGAACTTATTTTTCTCTCTTAGAATAGAGAATATTTAATTACAGTTAACGCTTATTCAAAACAGAGGGCACTAGAAACATTAAATCCACAGTTTTTCAGCAAACATCCATCTATCCTTATTTTTATTATTTTTGTTATGAATATGAAATTAAGACTATTTCTCCTACAAATATGATTCTTTGACTTAGACTCACTCCCTCTAGAGTCATTTCAGCTATTTTGGCTGTATTATTTTTTTATCTAGTCTAGTAATGGCGAACCTTTTAGAGATGGATACCCAAACTGCAACCCAAAAACCACTTATGCCAGAAAGTGCCAATATTGCCGTTAAACCTGAATACTGAGATTTTCATTTAGGAAAAAAAAACCTCATACATCTTTTGTCTTAAAAGAAAAATAGCACATGTGCCATAGGTTTACCACCACTGACTTTACCCACTTTACCCTGTTTTGATTAAGTCATTTTTTTTTTTTTTTTTTAAGTCTGTAACCTCTTTCTTTGTGGTCCAGGATTCTGAACTGGATTTGTTTACCCTGTCTCCCTGTCCCCTCTGGTCTGTGACAGTTTGGAGGTCTTCCTTTGGTTGTCATCCCCTTGCCTTTCCCAAATAAAACATCTCGGCTATTTTTTAGTTAATAGCTTCCTATTTGTTGTTTCCAATTCACAGAGTATTAATATTTTACCTACATCTAGTGTGGAACTTTCAGTGTAAATTATTTGACATTGCATTTGTATTTTTATCACAGTTCAAAACAAACACAAATGTGAAGAAAATTATTTTGGTTGTCCTAGTGGGAGATGCATTTTGAATACATGGCTATGTGATGGTCAGAAAGATTGTGAGGATGGACTCGATGAGCTCCACTGTGGTGAGACATTCTGTCTGGCTTTCACTCCATGATCTGTGCTATACTTTGTAGGCTGGTGTTCTCTTATTATGGCTTCTGTAAAACATAGTGTTAAATGATTTTAATTTCAATTTTTACTTTCAATAAATAATAGAAAGGTAAAAATTACAGTAAAATCACAGAGATTATAATGAATAAAAACAGCCCTCTTTCAAGTCCTCTTTAAAGTTCTCTTTCTTATTTTTATTGAGTGGTTACCACCATAAATGATATACTCATTTTTTCATTTCCTGATTCATTGACTGTATATGATATCTACTATATTTACTTTCTTCTATGAAAACTAAGGAGTTAATATACAGAGTCTGCCAAAAAAGTATACATCAAGAAAAAAATATATAAATATTTTAATACTAAATTTATTGAGATTAATACAAGTTACCTTCAGCCTCTACAATTACAAGAGGTGCTCAAAATGGTGGCTATTAGCTTCCAGATATTTATTAGTACAGTGAACTGCTGAAGTGTGTACAATTTTTTGGTGGATTCTGTATAATACTTATTATACTCTTTCTTCCAGTTATTGGCAATTATATTATTACTTAAAATTATGTATATAGTAATAAATAATATGCTTAAACTTCTATTTCTTTAAGTTCTTAGTCCTTATACACTCTGGCTTTTTCTGTGTGTTCATTTCACAATGTCAAAGTAAAAAAGATTTTAAAATTTATTTTATAAAATTTGTGGATATTATTATATGGGGGACAAAGAAATTTCCTAGAGGAATACAAGCTAAATATTCATTATTTTCTTTTAATACAAATAGCATACACTGTAATGAATAGACAGTGAGGAAAAGATTAACAATTAGGTCTTCTATCAAATGTCAAACTCTCCCAAAAGCAAATGTCATCAAGAAATGAAAAAGTACATTTTGTTTGATTCAGATCCTGTATATCTTTATATTTGAGCCAGATTCTGAAGAAGACTAACAGAAAACTTCAAATACAGTTTATGTGGGTGCATTATTTCTAAACAAACAGCAAATACCTGATTATATCTTCTTTCATTTTGTTTTTCCAAAACTTCAGCTTTCTATATTTCTTTCTACACAGGTAATCAAATTAAACATTTTAGGTAGAAGATGCAGTTTTATAAATAGCTTTCAGGATTAAAATTGAAATAGTAATATTTACAATAATTTGTGTTTTGAAATTTGAATTTGGGAGAATTCTATTTTTGGATGTTTCTGATGATAAGTATGCTGGGTGTAGGGGGAAGGTATGGGTGGGTAAAGTGGATTACATAAAGCTGACATTAGAAATAAGTGGAGCAAGACATCATTGCACACATATAATCTAGCAAGAAAATAACAGCCACTCTGAATTTGAGAGTGTTTTTCATTAGGTATAACAAACATAACTATTTCCAAGGAAGTAATACTAAAGCATCACTTGTTATGTATATATAAATATGAAATTGTGGGCTTCTTATTAAGGTAAAACTTTCTTAGTCACCTGACCTTTAGAAACAAACTTTAGCTGGTCATTCCACTATGTTCTTAGCTTGTTAAAGATGTAAATTTTTTCCTTATTTTGTCAAAAATAGATTAAAACTAAAAGGAGTTACTAAAGGCACCTGGTATATTTGTTTTATACTTGTGCATCACACATTTCTTTTAAAATGACAGTATGGAATATAATTACAGGAGAGACTAAGCATACTAATTCCAGGCAAGCCCTAAGAGTCATGGTGAAGGAAACATGGGGGAATACACAGGCTGTGAACAAATTTTATATGGAGCTGCTTTAAAGAAGACAGATTTGGCTTTATTATAGAGTGGTTGATTTTAGCAAAGCCTGAGAAAGAACATTCTGTGTCAAATCTGTCTAAAGATGATTTGAACCATTTTTCTTTTTCTTTTTTCTAATTGTCATATTATAATTACACATATTTATTGAGCACCATGTGATGTTTCGACACATGAATACATTTATAATGTTTCTCAAACATTTACAGTTTCTTGATAAAAACATTTAAAATCTCCCCTTCTTAAAAATAGGCACTATTTGTATGTATATAGTCACCCTACAATGAAATAGAGCACCTGAACTTATTTCTCTAGGCATTTCCAACTTTCTCTTTGTTTTCTAGATTCTTCTTGCTCCTGGAGCCAATTTGCCTGTTCTGCACACAAATGCATTTCTAAACACTGGATCTGTGATGGAGAAGATGATTGTGGAGATGGACTAGATGAAAGCGATAGCATTTGTGGTGAGTTACTTGCTTTATGTTCTCAATATTTAGGTTCAGTCCTTTTAAAGTATCCACAAAACTTCATCTGCTAATGTATTGAGCTTACTGTTATATAAAGAATACATAGTCCTATGTAGCTGTTCTCCTCCATTTCTTTTTTCTTATTTGTATGTTAATGTATGTGAGGTAATGGAGGTTGCTCTCAGGGCCTCTGCCCTAAGCTGTATCTGGATTTAAACTTGCAGTCCTTCTGCCTCAGCCTGCCAGAGAGCTGAGATTACAGGTGGTTTTGCTGGGTCATCAATTTTGTTTTGAACTATTTTTCTTTACATCTATAGTTGTCATTCAGTATTTAGGATGTTTTAAAGCATATACAAAACTTTGCTTCCAATGTACTCATCTTATAAACAAAGCTTATATCTTACACTATATTATATTTAACTGAGCTTATCAGTATATATTATATTGTGTTATTTTCAGGCACCAATTGTTTTACTCTCTTTAGATATATATTTGTTATTCAATATTAAAATTATTTCTTTATATTTTGAGAGTCTACATATTTCTGTATATTTCATTTCTAATTTTCAGTGACCACTTTGGAGTAAATCTCAATAATTAAAATTCTGAGGGTAGGCCAGGGATTTAGCTCAGTGGTGCCTGTGCCTGGCTCCCAAGCACGAGGTCCCAAGTTCAATCCCCGGTACCAAAAAAAAAAAATTAACGAGGTCAAATGATGAAGTACTTTTTATAATGATTCTTGTTATGTATTGGCACCTTACCTTCCAAAGTTTGATAACAAATCACACTGCCAAAAGGCAGATAGACTGTTTGTCTCTGTGTGTCTGTGTGTATTCTTTGTACTGTTCTATATTTCTGAATTACTTTAAATGGCGAGTAAAGGAAGGTGGCTACTGTATATAGTTTTTAAATATATTTTAAAATTCAGCATCATAAAATTGGAGGTATTAGTATTAGATGTCTATATTTACCTGCTATGTATCAGCTGTAAAGCCAGTGACTCCACTCTTAATAATCACAATTATGTAAGAGTTTAAATGAAATTATTCTTCTGTTAAAAGAAGGAATAAATAAAGATAATCTCCATGAATTTATTATAATTGTTCTGGAATTCTGGAATTTATTATAATTGTTGATCTGATTTGTTTTCATATATATTTGTAGCTTTTGCTTGTTTTTTTAATTCACTACATCTGTCCTATTTTGTTGCTGTTAATATCCTCATTTTAGAAAGGCAAGGACTGAAGTTGTGGAATATAGTGAACATAAAGTTAAGTGTACTTAACACCTTTTTCAAATTTCAGAGGTCGTGGCCAGCCATACAGTTCACTACATAGAGGTGGAAATAGTATTTATAGTACTCAATCTAAACTGAGTTTCTCTTGAGGTAATGTAAACTGCTATCTTCTAAAAACAGACAATTCATTTTCTCATAAACCCTTCAAAGTTTACTTTCTCTTTACCGAAATAAAACAATTTATACAAAAGACAAATATAAATAGAGAAAGATCAATATCAAAAGTTCTGAACATGAAAATAATAGTGGTCAATTAGATGACTAATTTCTTTATCTTGGAACCTTTTGGTAGTAAACCTGCCTTTAATTTTAACACAAAGTTTGCCTATTTACAATGAGACAAGCATGTTTCCAGTGAGAAAAATCATTTTGCCTTCAATCCTTTGTTTAACTCTATACCGTATGGCTCCATTGGTAGCTCTGTGGTTTCTGAGTGGATGCAGTGTGTTAGAAGTGGCAAAGGCTGAAGTCATAAAGAGTTCAGTTCTCCCTCATCTGTATTTTCAAGCTGTATGATTACAGGAAGCTTGATTTTATTGCTTATTTCATGTATTTCCTACCTACTCAAAGGCTACATAAAGATTTACCTACATAACTATTGTGTTTATCTGATAAAACCAGTGTGTACTGTATCCATCCGTTTATTCTTATTGTTTGATTTCTCCTGCTTCTTTTCTTTTGTGAATGTGCTATTGTAATCCATTTCTCTCTCTCTCTCTCTCTCTCTCTCTCTCTCTCTCTCTCTCTCTCTCTCTCTCTCTGGGTGTGTGTGTTGGTCTCCTTATAATGATTTTAAAGAAATAATAAAATGATAAAATGTACATGTTTATCTGCTATGAAAATATTGTTTAACTTACTTTACCTTTGTGTTTTAGTTTATATAATTTATTTACATGTTATATTTCATAATCTACCAACATGATAAACCATAAAATACTTCTTTGGCTCAAACTTGAATTAAAAAAAATCAAATATTTGAAAATAGGTAAAAAATGAAAAAATTATCTCAGCTCTCAACTATATAAACATTGAATGATTTATTTCAAACTCTGATAAAAATGTATTTTCTTAGTCTCTAACTCCAAACATTTTGATATGGATGTGAACATATCCTTTCTTAATAATCACATAGTAATTTTTACTTAGGATATTGAGGATCTTATTTTGAAAACCACAGTCTAGTCTCTCTTCATTTTTGAAGAAAATAAACTTACAGAAATTAATAAATTTACCAGAACTCACTCAGCTAATTAGTGACATCAGAAGTAGGACCAGAATTCATGTTTCTAAAATATTAAATATAATGGCTTCTACCAGCGCACCACTGTATTCTGAGTAGGTGAACAGGATAGGTCCAGCACAATCCCACCAGCCCATCTGTCTCGCCCTTAGGTTTCCTTTTCCAGAGGAAGGTCATGTATGTACAGATGGTAGTAACAACTATAGAAGGAAGCCACAGATTCTATCTTTGGCTCATTTTCTCCTAAATTGACTACACTGTTTTGCCATGTTCTTAACACAGAATCTGTTAAACACTGTCGAGAGAGCCAGCAAATTAGCTGCAGAGAGCCTTATACTCCTTCATAGCTGGAGATATCTTCGCAATGGTCTTGTCATAACCCTCACTTTAAAGATAGGGAGCTGGAGACATTAATTTTTGCCAAGTTCAAGAAGAAATAAATTTCTCCATGACCAAATCAGTATTCTTTCTGTTATATCGACTTTGGGAACAAATGCCAATAATAACATGGAAGGGGACAAGAAAATTTACATCGATCACAACTTCCTTAATAGAAAAAATGCAGTTCAAGAAAAGCAAGTGAAAAATAGAAATATTATAGAAAGTAAAGCATTCATTTGTGAGGATAATAATGAAAATAACACCTTATGTTCAAGTAAACTTGGAAAGATAGATAAAAAAGAGGAATTATATAAAATAATTTGTACAGGAAGAAAATTTTGTCATAGCATCTACCAAAGATGTAATAGTATGTAAATTTCCTGTTAAATGAAAGCGACATTTATTTTATAGATTATTTTCTGACTTCTTGTAGCAATAGACACTATTGTAACCTCTTCCTATTAAAGTACCAATTCTAAATCAAATGAATAAATCTGAATTACAGAGGAGCTATTTCAAATTCAGTTACCTTCCTGTCCTCCAGACTAAAGTATATGACAGGGAAATCTATGTTTAGGAGGAAAATTTTGCTTTTGGTACCTCAGCGCTACCTATTTTGAAAATATTACATTAAAAGGCATTTTCTGCTCATAATAACTCTATGGTTGAAAAGTAAAATGATAATTATTTAATTAAATTAATTACACTGGTCACTTCTCTAAGTGATTGGAAGCAAATATCTTCCATTAATCAAGTCAGTCAGATTTCTTTCTGAAGATGGTAAAAATTTTAATAATTCTAAAAGTATATTTTAAATCAGCCATTACAGATACTTTTTTTCACAGGAAATTAAATTGAAAAATGTAAGAGTGAGGGTCATGTTGATTGATTCAACAAATATTTCTTATAAATACCAAATAATATACACATGGGCATACACAAGCACACACACACACACACACACACACACGCGAGGTATGGAAACATGAGATAGGGTCACTTGTTGTATGATTTCTCTAAGCTCATATCAAGAGTGGAAAAGAGAAACCCTGTGTGACATTTTGAATTTATAGTCAAAATTAATAAGGTTTTTTATTTTGCTCTATACATTTGAAAAATAGCGTCAGACAACTAAAAGCACATTGAATTGATAAAACAGAGAAGAGATAGATTGCATTCATTGCATGTGTAAAAGTAAAGGAGACAGGGATATATTTACTGTTTGCAACAGTACAATATGGGAAGGAATACTAATGAAATTAGTGGTTAAAAGAAAGTGCTCAGGTGTCATGTTTGGACTCCCACCTCAGCATGTGGAGCCCTAGGCGGCTCGTTCTTTTCAGATTTTTCAAGCTTAATTTTCTTTCTTCTGTGTAATAAAACTAATAACAATTCTATTGGATGAAATTTTGCAAAGATTATTTAAGTTGAAAAGCACATATTAAACAATAAATTTGTATAGCTACTATTATTATTTTCACCCTCCGTATAGGTTCACACTTACCGAAATATTATTTTCATTGATTTATTAGTCTATAACATTGTATGCTTTGCTACATTTTAAAAGGAGAAATAGGGCTGGGGATTTGGCTCAGTAGTTCCGGCGGCTGCTTTGCAAGCGCAAGGTCCTAAGTTCGATCAGCGGTACCCCCAAAAAGAAAAATAATAATAAAAGGAGAAATGCATTACTTTTTACCATGTAGCTTTAAGAAATACAATATTTGGGCCAGGGATTTAGCTCAGTGGTTCCACCACCTGACTCACAAGCTGAAGGTCTTGAGTTCGATCCCTGGTACCAAAACAAAACAAAAGAAATACAACATTTGAATTTAGGGATGAATGTTCTTAGACAAAATGTGTAAACATCTGTAGGGGAAGGAGAAGGACTGATGCTTCCAAATAATTGCACACTCTCCTTCGTAAGCAACTTTCTCCTGTTTCCCTTCCTTTGGGCACTAAATGTGAATGATAGACATTTTCTGGTGGCTATACAGTGACCTAACAGCACTTTTCCTGTGGGTTTAAGGTGACGTCACCTGCGCTGCCGACATGTTTAGCTGCCAGGGCTCCCGCGCCTGTGTGCCCCGACACTGGCTCTGTGATGGAGAACGAGACTGTCCCGATGGAAGCGATGAGCTCTCCACAGCAGGCTGCGGTATGCATTTCCCTGAGGGACTGTGTCAAAAAAAATGGTGCATTGTATTTTGTGTTTCTCCTATAAGAGAACCTGTGCAATATTTAAACTTTAGTGTCTGGTTTATTTCACTTAGTAGTGTGGTCTCAAGGTGCATCTTTTTTCCTACAAATGACTCGTTTATCTTACTTCATGGGAGAGTAGTTCTCCATTGTTTATGAATGCCACTTTCTCCATCCATTCATCTGTTGATGGGCATATAGGCCACTTCCAAGACTTATATATTATGAGTTTTGCTACTATAAACATCGGTATGCATGTATCGCTGTAATATGATGTCATTTACTCTTTTTGGAAGACACCTAAAAGGGGGAATAACTATTTTTAGTTTTCTGAGGAATTCTCATACTGACTTCCACAGATGTACTAGTTTACATTCCCATCAACAATGAGGAGGTAGATATTTTGCCAAATGGAAGAAAGCCAAGAGATGGTGAAGAGGTACAACTGTTCGTGAGGACTGTAATAATTATGCACTGCTATCAAGTACAAATAAAAACAGAAATTTTAAAAAAGAAGATACAATAGCACTTTGGGTGTTTGTATAATATTCACTGCATCACATTTTCTTCCATTTCCTTAATCTCTGGACACTGAGTGGTGTCAGACTAAATTATGTGGAATGCTGTTATATTAGTCGTTCAGCAACCCCTCTCACTACTGTTCAGCATTTCAACCACTCACAGTGATATATCCCACCTAAAAACCATCCTAATGATTGCAGATTTATCATTTCACTTCTGGGAGATATCACTACCTCACATGTATGAAGGTGGAAAGTTTGGGATTTCTTTTTAATGTTCCACCCCTACCTCTATAAAAGCCTTCAGACTACCTAGTACAGACCCTCTGTAAATGGCTACTCTGCTCTTAGATAACAACTGATCAGGAGGTCAGAAAACACCTATTAGTCCTACAGATAGGGTTTTAACCCCTAGGCCAGGTACAAATAGTGTGGATATAGCTGAATGGTGCTGAGGGATCAGAGAATCACCTCTGGAGGTCAGACAATTTACTAAGTTTTTGCCTCTAGGTCACCTCGGGAAATTTTCAGGCAATTATGCAATAGTAAAAATTTAGATAAATTCCTTTACAAGATCAGGAGAATGAGGGGAGGGAATATTTGAATGAAGATCCCAAGGTCACACAAAACATCTATGAACTGTGTAATTTATCAGAAATAGTACTGAATTCTGGTCATTAATGTGAATCCTGCCAATCATCTTTCCAATGGCTGATCTTCCAATCTTTAAAATGTTGTATTTCAAGCCATAATGTAAGTGAGTATGTATGCTGGTTTGTGTACAGGATGATATTGAGGATAAGAAGAAGAAGAAGAGGAAGAAAAAAATCTTTGAGGCAGACTTATTTGCACAGAACTTAAACTATTGTTGTAGAATAATTCACTTTGCTCTTGAAACTGATCTGTGTGTCTATAAAGGTCAATGGGGCCACTGAGGGCTACATAATAAAGGATTATATATCAATTCAGGGATCCAGATGGTCCCAGTATGCTGTTGCTATTGTAGCAAAATAACACTCCAGGAGGCATATTAACACTTTGGACCACGTGGGTACTATTAAGTAAATTATGCTAAAATGTAGCAAATTGTACTCAAGTGACCTGAAAGTGTTAATGCCAAGTAAGTCACTGTTGCTGAGTGTTTCAAAGAATAATTCACATGTTTGAATTGGAATAATTCACTTGAGTTATACAAACTGTCACAGAGTTCAAAGTTAGAAGAGTTAATAGCTGAATTTTACTTTGATTACAACCCCAATTTTAAATACTGTCTCTATTTGCGTTCTATATAGGTTTTTAAAGTACATTTTTTGAAAGTAAATAATACTTTATTATATTCAGAGAACACTATCTGTTTTACCTATGTATAGCTCTATGTCAGTAATTACTGAGATTAAAGTCAGAGATTGCTTGATCCATGGAGTCTTGGGCAATGTGATAGGCATATGAAAGAATAATTATAATTCTTCAAGTGTTAAAAAGATGTATATAAAAGATACTAGATCATCACGAAGAAATGTTCCATAAAAAATCCTAGAAGTCTCATGGAGGGACTTCAAGAGCAGTGATAACATAGACTAAGGCTTGAACGAAGAGATTTGGGTTCTATGGGGATGAAACTGCTTATTGAAGTGGGGAGGAGGGGGAATGAATGGCAAACACCCAAATTGTTTCAAGTGTCCATTATATGTCGATTATTGTGGTAGGTGAGGCTTATTTATATTATCAAATTGCCTCAATATTACAGAAAGTATTTTTGAGGACCTGCCAAAAGTAATTATTATATCAATAGGAATTTAAAGAATGCCTAGAAAGGTATTAAATATCCAATATGAGAAGATTTGCATCACATGTCATATCTAGTCCTTACGAGAAATTCACCAAATAGATTTTATTATCCTCATTAAACAGAAAAGGAAACAGATGCACTGAGAAGGTAAATGCCTTCCTTGAGTTTACAAATATAAGTAAGTGGCAGAGCACTTGCTCCAAAGCTTTATTCTTTCCATTGTTCTATATAACATATGACAGATTCTTGACATTTATGATGTCCTAAACCTTGAATCTTACTATATCATTTAACTTTTATACACAAGAGTAGTTTACTAAAAATAGCATAATGTTCTTTTCAGAGTGCTTATGTTTCTATGCATATTGTGTGAAAGTTTATTTTCTCTGTATACACTTTTATTGCACATATGGATCAATCATTTTCCCCAGTTATTATGGCACTTGTTGGAGCACTAGTTTCATGGATCAGTATTCCTAAAGGATCAATACTCCATTTCAAGGATCAATATCTCTAATTTTATGTAGTATTTGTGGTACTCATTCTATCATAGATCTTACCTTTACCTAATTCAACAGCTCACCCTGGAAATCCCCCAAATGTTTTATTTTCTTTTTAAAACAACAACTTTCTCAATTCTCTGTTTTCACTTCCATCATGAACACTGGTATTTTGCACTTTTTTCAGCTTCGTTTTTCACAAGGAAGGAGCACTTTTATCCCTTTACTAGCATAATATAGGCACAAGTAGAGAAAAGGAGTCAGTCATTTATTAGCTGAGTGATTTTGTTCTAATCACTCAAGTGTTCAAATGAGCATTTGAATTTATACTTCTGAATGCTTACATATTGTTACCTGGCCTAAAATGTTAGGCTCACTCTAGAGTAGTAGTTGAAATACTAAAATTTTGAATTGTGTATGTACACAGTCTTTGAATTATGCATGCACAGCTCTAATATATACATGAGACTTAAATTGTCTGACATATTGGATATTAAACGAAGTTCTTTTTCTGAATAACTCAATTATTGGATATGATTTTATTCTCTAAACTTCTAATTTTGAAAAGGTAACTTTATTTTTGTGATGTCTTTCTTAGCTCCCAATAATACCTGTGATGAAAACACTTTCATGTGCCATAATAAAGTCTGCATTCCCAAGCAGTTTGTTTGTGACCATGATGATGATTGTGGAGATGCTTCGGACGAGCCCCTGAAGTGCGGTGCGTATGTGGACACTTTTTGTAGAGCAGATTCTCGGGCAAAGAACTGTTTAACATGACATCAGGAATACATTTTCAAAATGACAAAAACAAGCACACATTTACTTATGTCATTAAGGACTAGTAAATTCAATAATATTCAGCCACAGCACATATTACTTCTGTAAACTCTAGCATAAAGTATACATTTATTTGAAAAGCATGCCTAGTTATAGTCATTTAGTGAGTACTCCTATTGAATAATATCTATTGAAATGTCTTTGATTTGAAGTACTTTGAACTTCAAAGACAGTTCATGGCTAGCTTGTTCATTGTGGTAGTCAAATCAATGATTTGAATGAGAAAAAAGTACAATTTAGAATTATCAGAAAAAACTTGATGAAAATATTTTCATTTACTTTATTATTTAGGTATCCAATAAGTTGTTAAAATTTAATATTATTATCATATAATTTATATGTTTATTACATATGTATTCAGATAACTATTATTTATAATATATATCTGCATGTATACAATTTTTGTGATAAAAATAAATAAGCTTTGCAATCATATTAAAATAGCCAGTTAAAGTTGAAAATTTATGTGAGTCTAGTGGCTTTGTAAAATAATTAAATACATATACAGGAATACATATACATACATACAATAAAAAACTGTAGATTTCTTATATGCCCATGGTAGGTGGTAGATTTAATACCTTCTTTTCCCTTCTTGGACAGCAAATATAGCCTTGGTCTTTGACACAAATCTCTTTGGTGTTAGAGAATATCAGCTTTTAGGATGATTTCTCCTTAAAGTCTTGTATTATATGTGATATTTTAAAATCTACCTCATGAGCATTCACCACTAAAAATTTCCCTCATAAAACTGCTTTCATTGCATCCCATAAGTTCTGGTGTGTTGTATGTATATTATCATTTAATTGTAGTAACTATCTAGTTCCTTCTTTAATTTCATCTGTGACCCAAACACTTCTCTACTGTAGACTGATGCATCCACTGTGGAAATCAGTGTGGCGATTCCTCACAAAAATAGAAATAGAGGTTTTATTTGATGAAGGTATCCCCCTTGTCAGTATCTTCCAGAAGAAATTAAAAGCATCAAACTACAATGATATATGTGCACCCATGTTCATAAAATAGCACAGTTATTAATAGCTAAACCTTAGAAATAGCCCAATGCCCATCAAATGATGAATAGATAAAGAAGATGTGATTTTTTTAAATACAATGGAGTACTACTCAGCCATAAAAAGGATAAACTTGAAACAATTCTGGCTAAAAGACCACATTCTTAAATGAAATAAATTGGACATACGTGTGAATAACACATCATTTCTCTTATGTGAGAAACAAAGTTTAAATAAGGAACAAAATGCATAATAGATATTGTGAAGACAATATTATAGCATACTTTGCCAAATAAGAAGAATCACAGTGCCTGGAAGGAAAACTGAGTAAATAATTCTTATGTGAGGCACTAAAGAAGATGAGTGCTTGTCAGAAGACATAGCTTTAGAGAATCACATGGTAGTTAGTTACAGCATAGATTCTGGTGTCAGATGCCTGGGTCCCAGGACTTGCCACAAAGTAGCTGTGTGAACTTGAGAAAATACTTAACCTCCCTGCACCTTAATTTATTCAGCTATAAAATACGTGTACAACAGTGCTTAACTCTTAAGGCTAAGGAACTTCCTCAGTGAGTTTATATGTGTTAAGCATTTAGAGCAATTCGAGGCACGTACTAAACTATGTTTACAAAGACTTGTCAGTTCATGTGGTTGATAAATAGCAATTAGTTTTTTGTGAGGTTAAGTTGAAGTTAAAAAGTTAAATTGGAGATAGATTAGAAAGAGCCTCAAATACAATGTTGAATAATTTGTATTTAATTGCTTTGCCTCTGAGGCCAGTATGCATTTTGAAACATGGGAATGGAATGTCACAGTAGAATTCATGCTTCTGAACCATCATTTTCTGCAGAGTGGAAGAAATATTGCCATGGAAGAGGGTGATGAGAGGCGCACAAACTTGTTAGGAAGTTATTGGAATAATTCTGGTGGTTAGCAATGTGCTTCTGATCCAGGAAAGGAATGGTGGCATAGGAAGAATAGAGGCTACACATGTCTCAGGGTTCATTCACAGATTGATGTGAGAATAAAATAGAAGTTTTAGGTTGGGTGATTTGGTAGATGGTTGGTTTTGATGAGCTTTGGAAAACAGAGGTGAAGGACCAGTTTTTCTGATGCACATGGAAAATGATGTTACAAAGAATTTATTTTAGGGCCAGGGATTTAGCTTAGTGGTTCCGCTGCCTGCCTTGCAAGTATGAGGTTTTGAGTTCGATCCCTGATGTACACCCCCCCCCCAAAAAAAAGAGAAGATGAAGACGAAGAAGAATTTATTTTGGGTTTTTGATTAATAAGTGTTAATTAAGCAGTCACATAAAACTGCATAGTGAGTGTTTGAAAATATGGGTACAGACAACAAAATATGGTGAGTATATGTAATGTTAATTTTGTGACCATCAAGATAAATGTGAGATTCAGACCATGATAAGGAATGAGCATACACACAATGTAGGACAGAAAAGAGGGAAAATAGACCAAAAATTGAAATGTGCAATACTTTAGGGCAAAACAGAAGAGAACCTCATATAGAAAGAGAGTAGAAAGCAAGAATGGAACAGCAAAGCAATGTTGGAAAGAAACCAAAGAGAGATTTTAAGTATTTTCAGGACGTTCTTTCCAAGGGTGCAGTCAACAGCGTGGAATGCTGCACAAAAGCACAGAAAGACAGAATTTTGAGACACCCTTAAATTTGATAGTTGCTGCTTGATATTTGTTATCTCGAAGGTAAATTTCATTAAGTCCACATTACAGAAATGATATATTGATTGTTTAAAGATGAACTAGAAGAAAGTAAGTAAACAAATAGGCAGTCCAGGGAAGAAAAGAATATGAATGGACTTTCATTGCTATTGGGCTAGCCAGACTTGAATGTATTTATCGACTGAGAAGGTGTAGTGAAGGAAAGGTTGGGAAGAAGTATTATGACAACTGTGTATTTTAGAACCAGGTAGTTTTATGGTCCAAAGTGATAAACATGTAAATGAGTTACACACTGTTGAATTGTTTTTCCATGGAAATTTTGTTCATTTTTTTAGATAAAAATATCTCCTTCTAGAAGTAGAACAGATTTATCAAAAAGATTTAATAGAAGTGACTACTTTTATTGTTGATGAAAATAGGAAAAAATCAATTGTAAAACAATATTAAAAATGCAAAGATCTTTACATAAAAATAGACATAGATATGAACATTAGCAAATGATAGGTTTTATTTTAAAATTTGAATAAAACTTTTTAATGACTCTAAGCATCAATATATAGGATAATTTTGGTAGTGTTTGCTTATTACTCTACAAATTTACTTTGATTTCTTTCTCATTTTAACAATTTCTTTACACTCGGGATGCTGGTTTCTAAACATAAACATGACATTACAGCTCCTGAGAATTACTGTTATAGCTCAGATTCAGTTCATCCATATGTTCTGGTGCTATACCTAAGCAATTCAGGCTTGAAAAAAATATCCTAAAAGCTTTCCTTTTTGTTTTCCATTCCAAGAAAAAAGCCCTAAGATATAGACAGTTAGTGACTAAGTTATATTCAATGTTGAATTCTTCTTTCTTTTCCTAGAAATAGTAAGAGTATATTGTTTCCAACTTTATTTTCTTTGCCTTAGTTTTACTTTAAAACCACAAATATCTCTTGCAACTGTAATTAATGCAGGAAAGATCTGTAATTAATGCAAGGGAAAGAAATGAAATTACTTCCCGGAGAAGACATAAGTAAATTCATAGTAAATTAGGCATTATGTGCATTACGAGGATAAAGTCTTAGTTAATATTTATTATGTGAATGAGCCAGACTTCTTTCTTTTTTGCTAGGTTACCGACAGTGCGGTGCAGAAGAATTCCGTTGTGCTGATGGGCGGTGTCTTTTAAATACTCAGTGGCAGTGTGACAGAGACTTTGACTGTCCTGACCATTCTGATGAAGCACCTTTAAACCCAAAGTGTAAAAATGCAGGTACAGAAATGTACAATGCCATGGCATTCCGAAGTTTATGTTTAATGCCAAATCTGTGACTGAGTTTTTGTCTAGTATGATATTCTTTGAAAAGAAATTCAAATTATTAGGATTTGACTTCTCTAGTGATACCATGTAGGGTCATCCTAGTAATAAACCATGCTTTGTGCCTCATTTTAGAAATTTACTTCTGTGTCAAATATATGAAGGTTTAGGCAATGATTCTGATAGATTTGTTGTTACCCTGTGCCCTCATCCTTCAAAACACATTTTTAAATAAAATATTGTATGAAGATAATTTCCCTATAGAAGCCTATTTGAAAATTCAAATGTAAAATAATTTAAGATTTAGTGAGAGGATCGTATGATTGTACTGTTACTCATAAATGTGCGCAATTATGTGTCAATTAAAAATTTAAAAAATAAATATATTTTAAAAGATTTCCTCTGAAATAATTTTCACACTTAGGCAACATGAAATAAACTGCATATTATTTTAATACAAATATATACATACATTTTTATTTATCATGCTTCTATCCCAAAGGCTGAATATATAATCATATATTTTAGAATAAACTCAATTAGATCTTCTGTTATACCATTTACATGTTAATAGACTTTTTAAAGCATGTATGATAATGAGTAATATTCAAACCATCCAGTTATGAGTAGTAAAATCTGAACTCCTTTCCAAAGCTGTATTTGTAACAACTATTATTCACCATCAGTGTCTTTTTTAGGCCCCAAATTAAAAACATCAATGTTATATTTTCTGAAACAAAAATATTTTGGAATCTACCTATTCTATATTCTTATTTTTTAATGATATAATTTCTCGAAGTCCTGTAGCTTGAGGGAAATGTCAAGCTGTCATCACACTTTTGAGCTCATTCTTCACTGTACAGATGAGATAGAGCTAGCCTGTTAAGTTTACTGTAGAAACTTTTTTTGAATGTTAGTTTTTTGAATTAAAGCTAGGGTTGCAATAAGTGTAGAACATGAGCATACGCTTTGCCCTTGGTTTTCTACAGTTTATGTATAACTTATTATACTTGCTATAAAGCATTTTAATGTACATATGTTTATTATCATTTTGGACAGATAAGTCATCATATTTGTGAATGTTTTCAACAACTGTAGTATAAAAAAATGGCATGCCCTTTATGTTCCATTTGTTTTATTTTTTTTTCCAGAACAGTCATGCAACAGTTCATTTTTTATGTGCCAAAATGGCAGGTGCATCCCCAGTGGACGTCTCTGTGACAATAAAGATGACTGTGGCGATGGCTCCGATGAGAGAAACTGCCACATAAATGAATGTTTGAGTAAGAAAACCAGTGGCTGCTCACAAGACTGTCAGGACCTGCCAATCAGTTACAAAGTAAGTACTCATCCAAAAGGTAAATCATGTAACATGTATGAATTAGGGCTAATGAAAATCATTTAATCTAATGTGAATGTAAAATTTAAAAGGCATTGCAACCTTGTTAGGTAAACTATTTAAAGGGAGAGTGTCTATATAATACAACCATAGAAATAATGTGGCGTAAGAGTTGACAAAGGAAGTTAAAAACAAAAACATAAAAAGAACTTGCATTCTATTCAGAACAAAAGGAAAAACATTAAGCAAGGAAAGACCAATGTTTAGAGAAGATAATATGATAATGACAAAATAAATATATCTTCAATTCTTAACTTTTCATTTCTTTCCCTTCTTTCTGTTTTATACGTCTTTAATGTAGAATGGGCTAATAATGCATTCAGTATATCAAAACAGAATATAATATGTTTACATAAACAAGAGGGCAAAACTACAAAACATGCAGAATTAGGACTGAATGAAGGTATGCTAAAAAGAAATTATTCCTAGTAACTTAGTTGCTTTTTGTTACTACCATTTCCCTGATGGTGTGATTCACTATAAAACTGACTGAAATATTTTCTAAAAATATCTCTGTTTCACTATGCTGGGATAGTGGGCACAAACTAATACAATACTAAGATGTAAACTTGTGTGTTGGTTAAAATTGATTATATAGGCTTGGAAAAGGTTTTGTGGTGTGGGTATGTAGCTCAGAGGTAGAGCATATGATCAACCTGGTCAAGGCCCTTGGTTCAGTCTGTGTCACCACCTGATGAAAAAGTTATTTATTTTAAAATTATTGTTCTTATTTTTCTTTTTTTTCTTTTAACTGACAAGTAACTCCTTAAGAATCAGTAATGTGCTGGTCATGATGGTTCATGCCTGTAATCCCAGTACTTGGGGCTGAGGCAGGATGATTGCTATGAGTTTGAGGCCAGCCTGGGCTACATAGGCCAGTCTGAGCTACATAGATAGACCCTGTCTAAAAAAAAGAAAAAGAAAAAAAGAATGAGCAATGGGATATAGTTACTATAACACAGAGTCTGTCTTCTGCCAATTTGCCAATTTTGACCATTGCTAGGACCTGATTTTATTCTGTTGAGTTCTTCATTGATTAAACTCATCTGGGGTATTGTGCATATTTATGAACATGGTATTTTGTCAAAATACCATTAAAAAATTGAAGTGTATCTGAATTTGTACATACAGAAGAAGCAAGGGCCTAGATTATATGTCTTTAGGAGTTCAGCCTAGAGCAAAGATGGCTGTTTACTATATTCAAATACACAAAGGATCGAAATAGGAAGCACAACTAGTCTGAGTTGTTTTAAGAGTTGGGATTAGAAGTTGGGAGACAGATTCCTTTAAACATAGGAAGACTTTTCTAACACTAGAACTCTTTACATCAGAAAGATCTTGCTACAGTGTGATCCATAAATTCCCAAAAAGGTATATATACTCTGAAGTGGGACTCTTGGGAAAGTGATTGGATGATGGGGTGCTAAATGTCATCAATGGATTAACCCACTGATAAGTTCATAACTGAAAGGACAGAAAGAAAAGGTGGAGCTTCATTGGAGGAAGTAGGCCAATGGAGGATTACCTTTGGAGGGTGTCTCTCTCATTTCTTTCACATTCTAACTACCTTGAGGTGGGCAGCTTTTCTCTGTCATGCCCGTCTGCCATGATGTTTCTGCCTTGTAACCAATTTACCATGAACTTAAACCTCTGAAACCATGAGCCAGATCTTTCTCTTTTAAATTGCTTTTCTTAAGTATTTTGTCAGTGATGAAAATCTGAGTAATACAAGGAACTGTCACTCCTGTGACTATATCTGAACATGTGGTTCTTATGCCTTTGGAACTTGTCTGTGGAAAGAATTTGCGATGATTTGGAAATACAAGGAGGGAAGCCTTAGACTGTTGTAAATGGAGGTTAATAAACAATTTTGGTATAAATTCCAAAGACCAGAATGCTGACAGAATGCTGAACATGGCCCTTATGACTGAGCTCATGAGGTTTTAGATGAGACAGTTGATTTTGTTGGAAATTGGACTAAAGACTGTGTTTTACGTTCTGGCAAAGAACTTTTTTATGGTTTGCCCATTCCAAAATGCTTTGTTTAAGGATGAGATTAAATGAGATGGATTAATTAATATGGCAGAGGAAAATTTAAGGCTTTACAGTATTCAGGAGGTGATGTGGATATGACTGTCTTTCTTTAGATTTACCAGTGAGAATTATGAACAAAAACAGAGTGGTATGACATGAAAAACTTGTAGATTTTCCCTAAAGGAACCAAGGGGTCCTGTAAAGTTGCAGCCAGGTAATGTGTGGCTAGAGATTAGTGCCATTTAAAAGAAACCACATAATTTGCATGGAGACAATGGGAAAGATCCATCAAGGTTGTTTCAGGAATTGCTCTGACCACAACCATCACAGGCTCAAAGGTGTAAAACTTCCAACTCTTTGAAAGACTGCTTTGAGAAGGGAGCTCCCGGGTGCATTGCACAAACACAGCTGTGTGGGGGATTGCTTCCTCATAGCAAGCTGACCAGCTTCTCAGAACCACTGTAGCCATAGTCCAAAGGGGCCTGGGAATAGCTGGAGCTGATGAGAGAACTTGGTATCATCTTCATGATACTGATTTTTTTGTACACAGAGTGCAAGAGCTATAGGTTCATGGAACTTTCCATGTAGATTTTAAAGGAAGGCTTAGGAGGCCAGATAGTAGGTGACAGGGTCAGATTCCCTACAGATATTCCCTAAGAAAGTGATATGTGCAGCTGTGGGAATGAGGCTAAAGTTAGACCCCTGGGAAACTAGAAACAGTAGGAATATGGAACACCCAACAAGGAAAAGTAGAGGTAATATGCAGAGCCAGCCTTAGGGAAGAGCCACCTAGTCTACAGCCAGCAAGGTCACAGGAATGAGATTTTCCAAGCTTTCTGGAGCTGGCATTCTGCTATCAGATACCAGACAGGAAATTATAGGGTGTAATGTTTCACCTGCTCAGTTTCTATCTTGATTTAATTCCATTTTTTTCTATTACTTCTCTCACCCTTTTGGAATGGTGATATTTACCCTGTGCCATTGTATCTGAGGACTATGTAACTTATTTTTGATTTTTACCTAGGCTTGGAGCTATGTAAAACAGCTAAGAGTTTGACGTCTGAGAGGAGACTTTGGATTTAGACTTTTGGACAGGGCTGGAACTATTAAAACTTTGGAGACTTTTGGAGGTGGCCTAACTACGTTACACAATGGGATCTACCTGAGGCTTTGGGGGTCACAGGCAGAATGTCATGGTTAGACCTAAAATGTCCCTCAAAAGGCTCATGTGTTCAGAAGCAGGACTTTTAGAAAAGTGATTGGATCATGTGAGTGCTACCCACATGGATAGCTTAATCCATTCATGAGCACATAGCTCATGGGTCATTAAATTACAAGGGATTATTGGAAGTAGTTCACCGGGCACAGGCCATTGAAGGGTATGTCTTTTCTCAGAGTCTTTCCTTCTCTCTGTGCTTCTGAGCATCCATGAGATGAGCAATATTCCTCCTTCATGCCCTTCTGAAAGCTCTGAAGACAAATCAACTTCTCTTCTTTAAACTGTTTTTCTCAGATCTTTTGTTGCATCGACAAATTCTAATATTAAATTGCATCACATAACACCATTACAAATATTTTGGCAGTTGCTAAATATCCTTATTAACATTGTGCTAGAAAAATATTTGTATAATGAAGATCCTTGGCTATTTTTCACCAAGCCTTAATATTGAATATCAAGTCATTTCTATATAATGGTAAATTCAGTTAAACAACCAATTTAGTTGTTTTTAAGCCCTGAATTTCTGGTATTGATTAACAACTATGTTGACAGGTTTTACAGTATTATGTATAACTTAAAAACTGTAACAGTCATTTCCTCCTAATAGGAAAATGGAGGTAAAAATGAAGTATTGAGGCTAGGGCCATAGTTCTCTACAAGAGCGCTTACTTGGCCTGGATTAGATCTCCAGTGTGAAAATAAACAAAATAATAAAACAAAACAACCCCCCCCCCAAAACAAAGCAAAACAAATATCAAGAAACCTAATGCTATATTTATTTTTAAATTCCTTGGGACCTTTTTTGTATTAGAATAATAAACTTACAAACATAAAATACACATGCAACAATTTATAAACACTCTTTCACAGGCAGGAAATAGAGCCAGTGAGCCAGGACAGCTCTTAATGAGAGACTGTATTGTGTAATTAATTTTGGAAGGGAATACGTTAAATCCCAAGGAGCAGAAAAAAATATTGTTGGTGGCTTATCTACATCTACTATAGAACTATTCTCTGACTGTATCAGGAACTACATCATAAAATTGTTATAGATAACTAGTTAAAAATTTAAGTCATAGGCTTGTAAATATTTCTTTAGTTCTATCACAACACATTTTCTATATGACAATTTTTCAAGTTGATTGCTATTTAAATTGTGTGTCTTTGGTGTCATAAAAATGTTGATGAGAGCCGGGGATTTAGCTCAGTGGCGCCGTGCCTGCCTTGCAAACGCAAGTTCCTGACTTCCATCCCCGGTACCAAAAACAAAATTCTTGATGGTAAAATATATAAAATGGCTACCTCATGACATGACATAAAAATGAGGTTTCTGTTAAAATGCATACATATAAGATGTATTTATTACTCTATAATATTGTATTTTGAAAACTATTTTAAAAGAAGACATCACCCTTAAAGCCACATTAAATTATATTCTTTTAAAAACTTTGAAGAACTCTTCAAACACAAATAGTTGTTTATTGATACCTTTAAAAAATCATCACTTTTACTTTGTCCTTTATTAAGTATTCATAGAATGATGTGAAAATTCCAGTTAAAATAGACAAAAGTATTTAATCTTTCCAAAATATGTACATATAATATTTGAAGAATTGATGTAAATAACTTGGTAAAATGGATGCATATATCTATTGGAGGAATCCATATCAATATAAAAATTTAAGATGAGACCAGCATCATGAATAAAAGATTTAAGCAAAGCCTCATATCAAGTATTTCACATAATGTATACATAAATATATCTCACAAATATATTTATTTGTGTATCATATTTATATGTATGTATATAATATATAAGACAATTTATTGATTAAAAATTAAATAAAATCATTAGAATAGCAAAGTGCTTATACTCTTTTAGAAAAAATGTTGCTGATTAATTTCTCTTTTGTATGGAATAGGAAAAACTATTTCTCATTGCAGTATCAACAGAAAATGGCAAGAAATCGTTTCCTAAATTTTACAATAATATGAAATTGCTTACAAAAGCAAAATTTAGATCTTACTGAATTGGAAAATGTGTACATTTTCTACGAATCAAATGTATCTAACTCCTCAAAAAAAGATAAAAATTAAAGCATGAATATTTTGATAATTTATCATGTGAAAAGCAATATACTACTGGCAGAGAGAAATTTTGAAAGCATAAGTTAGAAATAAAAGATAATATTTGTCAAATGTCATTTGAAAATCTGCAAAGACATTTTCCTTAATAGGAAACATTTGACAGCTGCATTTCTCCCTGGTTGTTATATTTTCCTATAAAATTAACATAAACAAGGAAAACAAACTAATTCTGAATAATAAGAAAAACTAAGATTACATTGAATATTTATGTTTGACTCACAATAATTGACTTTTTAAGGGGTGGTGAAAATGTTTTACAGTATACATTTTTTTCTATTAAATATAGACAAATCTTGTATCTTTTATAAGTCTAGTAGATTTTCTTACATATATTTTGGATTATTTGAATGTAAAAAAGTTGTGTTAAAATAATGTTCATGCTCTGGGTAGCAAATTCTCTTTATAAATTCTTGACTTTGAAAAACAACATTTAAAAAACACTATAAATTTTATATAGTTGTATATATAATTTTATATTATAACAAATTTTACCTTAAATAAATTAATTTTCCATAGTTTGATGTAGTATTTCTGTAAGCTTAACATGAGCATTCAATGTGATTTAAGAAACCTCATTAAGGTTAAGGTGCACCTTGTTTCATTTTATAATACTGTTTCAGAAAATTACAATCCACTCTATAAAACTTTTCACTTATCCTAAATTGCCCCTTGATTCAACAGTGCTATGTAGTGACCAGTTGGATCTATAATCAATTTTCAGGACTTTAGAGTGATAGCTTATTGTATCCTGTTAGATTTATCTTCTTAAGTTTTTAAAAACTGTGCTAAAATAAACATAATATACAATTCATCATTTTAGCTATTTTTAGGCATATACTTCATTGGCCTTAAGGCAAAACCAACACTATATGGACAACAACCAAGGCTTCTGCCAGCTGGGAAATCACTGAAGTCCAGCTGCAGTGGCCCGAGTGCTTGGAAGGCTATACACAAAGAAATACTTCTCTAGTCTGTCCTATACCAAGAGGGTACTCTGGAGCTCTTTATTCAAAGCAAAATCTTTCAAAGGAGTTTATAGTTTTTTGACCTTGAGCTTGTGATATGTGGAGTCTTGACAATTCCTGAAATGCCCTCAAGGCATCTCTCCTGTTTTCTCATAGGGAAAGTACTTGATTTCTGTTTTTTTAAATTATTCATTAACTTTATTGGTATAATTTATGTATACATTATGATCACATTCATCATTGGGAATTTGTAACTGTACATGATATATCTAGGTTCTTGTTTTTTCCCCATTCCCCTTCCCTTCCTTCCACCCCTCCACCTCTCCCTATTTACAAAACAATTGTTTCTGTTTTTTCCTTCTTTTCTCATTTTTTTTTCTTTCCCTTCTTTCCTTTTACCCACCCCTCCTCCCTACTTCCCCTTCCTCTTTGAACATTTTTTTCCTATTTCACATTATCTATTATACATTTTGATCCTCATTTACACTTTTAGTTTCTCAGACCAGAGAAAAAAATTTAATACTCATAAGTGTGTCCTATTTATTTCACTTAAGAGTGTGGCCTCAATGTGCATCCATTTAGCTATAAACGTCTCTAGTTTATCATTCTTTATGGCTGAGTAGTACTCCATTTTAATTTTTAAAAAATATCTTCTTTATCCAGTCAGCAGATGATGGGCATTTGGGCTGTTTCCAAGATTTATCTATTACACACTGTAATAGATAACACTGTAATAGGTAGCACACTATAACATGGGTGTGCATATATCTCTGTTGTATGATGATTTTAATTCTTTTAGGAAGATATTCACCAGGGGAGTAGTGGGTCAAATGAAACTTCTAATCCTAGTTATTTGAGGAATCTCCACACTGACTTCCACAGTGGTTGCACCAGTCTACACTTGCACCAATAGTGGAGAAGGGTTCCTTTTTCCCCACAGCCCCTCTAGCATTTGTTATTGGTTGATTTCATGATAGCAGCCATTCTTTCTGGAGTGAGGTGGAATCTCAGCATTGTTTTCATTTGCATCTCTTGAATGACCAGTGATGAACATTTTTTTCATATATTTATTTGCTGTTTCTACTTTTTTATCATAGAAATCTCTGTTCATTTCAAATGCCAATTTTTATATTGGGCATTTAAATTTGGGAGGTCTCATTTTTTTAAGTTCTTTATACATTTTAGATAGTAGGCCTTTGTCTGAGGAACAGGTGGTAAAATTTTTTTTCCCACATTGTGGTTGTCTCTTCATTCTGTTGGTGGTTTCTCTTGCTGTGCAGAAGCTTTTTAATAAGATGAGATCCTAGTTGTTGATTCTTTGTGCTAGTTCACGTGCAAGTGAAGCTTTGTTCATAAAGTCTTTTCCTATGCCAATATCTTCAAGAGTTCTACCTAACCTCTCTTCCAGCCCGTTTAGTGTTTCTGTTTTAATATTTAGATCTTTAGTCCATTTTGATTTTATTTAAGTGCATGGTGAGTGATACAGGTCCAGTTTTAATCTTCAGCAACTTGAAACCCAGTTTTTCCAGCACTGTGTATTAAAGAGGCTATCTTTCCTCCAGTGAAAGTATTAGGCTCCTTTGTCAAAGATGAGGTGGCTGAGTGTGTCCGGAGTTGATTCTGCATCTTCTTATCTTTTCTGCTGATCCTCTGATCTGTTTCTTTGCCAGTACCATGACATTTTTTTTTTTTGTCATACTAGTATTGTAGTATAGTTTCAAGTTGGGGATTATGATAGTCCCTGGCCTGTCTTTTTTTTGCCTACAATTGCTTTTGCTATTCGAGGTCTTTTCTGGTTCCAAGTGAATTTTTGGATTGTTTTCTCTAGTTCTGTGAAATATATTGATGGAATTTCCATTGGGATTGCATTGTATCTACATAGCAGTTTTGGAAATATTTTTCACTATATTGGTTCTTCTGACTCAAGAACAAAGGATATCTTTCCACTTTCTGAGGTCCTCTTCAATCACTTCTTTTTAGAGTGCTGTAGTTTTCAGAGTAGAGGTCTTTCTTTTCTTTCTTTAGTTTGATTCCTAGGTCTTTCATTTTTTGAAGGCTATTGTTTAGACAAGTTGTTTCTCCAGTTCCTCTCTCAGTCATTGATTTCTGTTTAATTGCACTAGTCTCTGCAGCAACCACATTCTTCCTGACCACAACTTTAAAGTTACTTCTTTTCTGGCCAAACTTCAAGTTTTACAATCTTTCCCTTTGATGTTCGCTCATGATTCTCACTGTTAATCTGGCTAAAAGAAACCAGCTTCATTGCTTTAGACCTGTGGGAAAGCAGGAAAATTATGGCAGATGGGCAATATGGAGGAAAGCTTCTCATCTCATGAGGGCCACAAAAAGAAAGAAAAATAGAGTTAAGGATGGGGACAAAAGTTGTCCTTAAAAGACATTCCTTCAGTAGCCTGCTTTCTCCAATTTAGCCTCACTTTCTGAAGTTTCCATCTCTACCTAACAACACCATCAGCTGGGGACTAAACCTCTGAATATAGCCTTTGTGGAACACTGAGGATCCAAAGTGTTACAGAAAGAAATAATGTCACAATTTTAGACATGATGATGAGCATTTTCAAATTCAAGCTGTGTCTTTTGCAATTATCTACAGGCTTGATGGTGTGTTCTAGAGATTTATATGGTCCATTATATTTTCTGAGTATTATTACATAAATATTGATGTAAATTATTAGAAGTGGGTGTACTGAGAACTTAAAGGATTTAAATCTTTGTAAAAGTAGTTAAAACATATATCTTTTGACCACTTTCAGATGAAGTTGCTATTACTTCTTTGCTTTCCTTTCCAGTAATGAGCCTTTTTATTGTATTGAGAAATTCTATATTCATTTAAGTGGTCACTGATAATTTTTAATGTGAACAAGTATCACTTTAATATTTTTCCAAGTATATACAACTTTCTTCTCTCTCTTTCACTCATAAATAAATGACCCAGATCCTGAAATGTTTGTGATTAACACTTCTTGAATAATAGTTACTTTTATTGGCTTAAAGTTCCTTCTTGGAAACCATCTCAATAGTTATGAATTTATTTATTCAAAGCCCCTTAAAGAGTGTTGATAAAAGTTAATGATAAAAAAATCATTGGCCAAGAAAAGATATGTTTTTTGTAATAACATTTTTTGTATTCTACTTGGGAGGGCCTAAGAATAGAGCTTTAAAAATTGACCAATTACAGTGCCTCATCATTTTCAAGAATTCAAAACATATAGACTATGATTTTTATACTCAAATAGTTTATATGCCATTTAGTATCACAAATCATTTTGAGAGGGACATACAAATGTGACAGTAAAATCGAAGGAAAGGTTTGAGGGTACAGTTTGATTTAGTTACTGTGAGAAGAAAGTTAATATTACTTTTTCTTCAGACAATATCAGCATGTCTCAGTATGGAATCAGAATCATTGAATCAATAGTAATTGAGACTTACTATGATAAAATAATTTGGTATGTACTAGCTTCCATATTGACTTTATGTAGGCAACTTTACCTTCATGCTTCTGTTTTTATCAGTTAACTAAAGGTAAGAATACTTTCATTATAGATTTCTTTTTCTTTTTTTTTGGTACCGGGGATTGAACTGGGGTCCTTGAGCTTGCGCAGAAGGCGGCGAAACCACTGAGCCTAACCCCCCGCCCATTATAGATTTCTATATGTCGCAAATGAGATAACATGTGACTTGTTAGAAATCTTCAAGGCTCCATATAAGAATGAATTCTTAGATTTTAGGTTTTCCAAAACCATAGTATAACTTAATAGAAAAAGAACAAAAAAAGTTGAAAGTTATATTTTTTCTTTTTTTTTTTTTTTGGCTCGCCATTTCCTAGCCACATGACTTTGTGATGTCAGTTAACTTTTTTAATCTTGCCAGTCTCAGAAGGTCAAATGAAAATGTTTGGAAGTCTTTTTTTAAAAATTTTATTTTATTGGTACATTTTAGGTATACAGTTGACATGCATCATTGGAAATTTGCACCTTTACATAATCTTAGTTCTTATTTTTCCCCCTTCCCCTACCCTCCCTTCAACCCCTCCATCCCTCCCTATTTACAAATACTTTGTTTCCAGTTTTTCATTTTCTCATATTAATTCCATTCCCTTCTTTCCTTTCCCCTACCCCTCCCACTTACCCTTCCTCTTTGCCCCTTTTCTTCCTATTTCGCATTATCTATTATACCTTTTAGTTCTTATTTACACTTTCAGTTTCTCACACTAGAGAAACTATTTGGTATTTACACATGTGTGTTCCATTTATTTCCTTTACATATACATGTATGTAATTCTTATTAAATGTTAATTCCTAGGAGACAGAAAGACTTGCTTTTATGCATTCTTAAGTACTTCTCCTTTGAGTCATGATAAAGATTAAATGACACTGACCAATAAAAGAATTTAAGAAAAAAAGAGACATTGACAATGATATAAACTGATTATGCTCATTTTTATTTTCCCAGTGCAAATGTTGGCCTGGATTCCAACTGAAGGATGATGGTAAAACATGTGTAGACATTGATGAGTGCTCTTCAGGGTTTCCCTGTAGCCAGCAATGCATCAATACATATGGGACCTACAAGTGCCTCTGTACAGACGGGTATAAAATACAACCTGATAACCCAAATGGCTGCAAATCACTTTCAGGTATCAAATTAAACTTGCCCACTGATCCAACCTCAGTTACACAGATGGATCTTAAATTTTATAAGCATTCGTATTGAACTCACTTCTTCCTGCTGTTTCTGAGAAATCAAAATTCTTCTCTACTTCCCTAAATATAGAAATATGTCATTGTGATTTTGCATTCCGTACATACCCTCTTCTGTTTGTAGTAATACTGCATTATGATCTTGTGAATTATTTTGTGTTTCCTCCATTTTGAGAGTGCACACATGCAAAAAGAACTATATTTCACAGTCCTTACTACTGAAACATATAATATTGTAAGTTCTGCCAAGACTTAAAGGGCCCATTCTGATTTTATTATAATATTTTTCTTTTTTCTCTTTACCACATATTCTAATATGCATGCCAAGGAAATGACAGGTTAATGATACTAATGATAAGAAAAAACAACAATTCTCATAGTAAATTAAGAATATAAGACTATTTCAATTCTTCCAATGATATTCTTAAAGGTCTGTTTATTATGTTTATTTTGTTATTATGTTTGACACTGTAAATTAGAAATCTAATAAACCATTGCCCATACCATTAAAAATATTGTAAAGCATTAGAGGAAAAATCACACAAATTAGAATAAAACAAGACAATATATAAGAATGTCTATTAAAAGAGTTTAAAAATGGTGTGTAATGGGCTCAGTATCCTTTTTTTTTGCTTAAATAGTATATAATGAATCAAGTACCACTGTTACTTTCTCAGAAAAACATGTCATTCACATTAGATTATTCTATCATCTACTTTCACTGGATACTGAAAACAAAATATTTTAATTAATTGTTTTGTTAAAACTTCACAATATCTAGAAAAAATTAACTCATTCAGTTTTTCATC
The DNA here is from genome assembly GCF_000247695.1 of Heterocephalus glaber. Next base: position 40,257,001 of record NW_004624732.1, on the reverse strand, counting down.
CACTGTCACTTATTCTTGGAATATTCTTTTCTGAATCAAATTGAGAATTGTTGAGAACCTGTTTTTTTTTTTTTTCTACTACCTACTTGGCTAGTTCAGTGTTTGCTATGTCAGATATTTAGTAACATGGGCTAGACAAAGAGATGAAATCTAAAAAAGTTAATGTTTGCATTACTATAAACTATTCATAAAGGATTGTGTAGAGGAGGTGAATGCTAATGATAATATAGCTCTTCTTATATTATGAATCAATCCCATAGTTGCTTCACATTAGCAATCACAATAGAAACTAGTAATAATTTTGGATGTTCTTGAAGTATAAATCTTGTGTGAAAGATAGGGCAGAATTTTTTATACCAAATATATTTAAGATTTAAAGAATATAATTGTCTCAGTATTATGATAAAAGATCAGCCAGTTAATTTTATATTTGTAAATCTGGAAGTATATTGACAAGAATGAAAAAGGACTTGAAATTTGAGACCCAGCTCTATGTTGACAAGGATGAGGAGTGAATTTGGCTTCAGCCTGATGATTGGAATGAATGAAGGTAGTGTCATGAATATTGGAAGGGAATAGTCAACATGAGTGCTATAGCATATAGTGAAACATGATATCACAGCTTATTATTATATTAATTGTGAAACTGAAAGACAAAGGAAGAAATGAAATAATTTCAAACATAAATTAACCAGGGCAATAATTATAAAAATGAATGAACCATGTTCAATTACACAAAATAAAGTGTTTTTCCCTAATTTTTTCTATGAACCTTAAATTTTCTTACTTGACAAATAAGTATATGAATATTTTTCAGAAAGATTTTAATGACAAATATTTTACTGAATTAATCTAGTATTATGACAATTGAGAATGTGGTTGGTTTGACATTATTCAAATATATAATCCAATAAATATATATTGCAGACCTTTTTTGAGTTTTTTCCTTTTATAATTCATTTTATTACCAAGCAAAATCTGAAGACACCAAACTAAAGGCTCTGAAGATTTTCCTATATATGCAGCATAATAAGACCTTTATCATATTTCTATATATTCTAAAACAAAGAAGATAATAAAATACATTGGATAAGCTCATAAGAAGAAACTAAACACTAAGTAAGGATTAAATGTAATCCTCATGAGGAAAGGTGAAAGTAATTAACAAAGATTAGAGCCTAGACTTAAAAATTGCTTAAGAGAATCCTTGAGGCACAGACAGAATAAATGTGTACGATGATATCCTAGGTTTCCTCATAAATCATTGTGAGGGATGAATGGTTGGTTATCAGGAAGTTTTCTGATTTTATGAATGTTTAGCTACACTGCAGCTTTTTAAGTAAATGCTCTTTTTTGAGCTATATATTATTTTCCAAAATCTCAGAATATAACACCAGATATTTTCCACTTCCAAATAAATTATTTGAATGTATAAGAAAATCAAAGGTAAAATAAAGGGGATGCACTTAGGATTACCTAGGTTTTCTGCACTTGAAGGTATGTGCTCACTTTTCACTGTACTACAGACTAAGTATGATATTTTTTAACCACTAATCTATCACAGCAGCACTTCATTGACATTTATATTGCTACTATACTAAACTATACTTTTATATTTTATATACATTTATATTGCTACCATACTAAACTAAAACTAAGCAGATTAGAAAACAATAAAGCTGTTTTTGCTTTGGTTTTAGATGAAGAACCTTTTCTCATTCTTGCTGATCATCATGAGATAAGAAAAATTAGCACTGATGGCTCCAACTACACACTTTTGAAGCAGGTATGATATTCTCAGAGAATTCTATAGCATTCATTATGGTCCCTCCACATATACATTACAGCTGGAGAAACAGAGTAAATAACAATTAGAATTCATGAAACAAATATTTTGGATATATATATATATATATAATATATACACATATATGCCTGTATTAGATTACCATAACCATTCTTTTAAGAATGAACTGATAATGCTACTAATTTGATATACCATGTCAAAGCAGGTAAAAATGGCAAAATATAATTAATGCCAGAGAAAACTAGCTCAAACTAGATTAGAGAAACATAAAATTCTCTTTCAAACCATTTTATAGATTACTCAAGTTGGGTTTTTTTTATCCCCTTGGGATGCAAAAGTAATATTTTCCAGAACTTCACGTTCCTGATCATAAAACCTGGAACTAGAATAGATGATAACTTCTCTGTGAAATTTAGAATTATGAAGAAAGCAGAAGGGTTGGAGATAAAGGTCAGTGTTAGAGTACTTGCCTAGCAGACACAGAACCCTAGGTTCAATTCCTTGCCTTGGGTGTGTGTGTGTTTGTATGGGGGTGGGGGACCTATTCATTATATCATGATTACAAGGCTAGGAGCTGACATGTTTTCAGTCTCATCTTATATTCCCTCAACACAGTCCACTTCAAAAGAACCTGGGCTGATTTGATTTGTGTTTGGCTCCTTTTACCTGAGTTAATTTTATACATGTTATTTGTTATGAAAAGTTATGATTTTCAGCTCATAAAAGGATATAGAAGCATGCTTGCTCATTTCAACCTTTTTTTCTCTCTGTGTGTGCATTGAAATAGCACAAATTCAAGTAATCAAAACTAGAGTAATTATTACATGGCTCAGAGAAATCACATATAGTTATTAATTGCTTCTTTTAGTTGTCAAGAAAAATATATATTCCTGGAAATATTTAGTTTCTATATGCTTACTACAAATTTATCTTTGCCCCAAACTGCATAAGATATCAAAATTAAGGACATTTATTATTTTTGTGATGTGTTTATGATAGTGTTAAGTATAAATGAATAGTAGCATTCATATGGTGACTTTTGGGAAATCAAAATAAGACTTAAGATCACCCTAGCAATCTGAGAGGGGGACTGGTTCCAGGATTTTCACAAATCCTAAAATTTATTGATGCTCAAATGCCTTATGTAAAATAGTAAAGTATCTCCACATAGCCCACACATATCCTTCTGTATAGTTTAAATCATTTCAGTTTATTTACCATGCTTAATACAATCCAAATGTTCTGTAAATAGTAGCTATTCTGAATTGAGTAGGAAATAGTGACAAGAAAAAAGTCTATACGTGTTCAGTACAGATGCAGCTTTTCCCTCAGTAGTTTTGATTGTGGTTGACTGAATCTATCAATGTGCAACCCATGGATATAGAGGGCCAGTGGTGTTTAACTAAACTTATTTTTGTTTCTAACTGATAGATTTCTCTACTGCATTTGCAAGAATTTCTTTCATTTTGCCTTACAACTTTGGCCTATTTCAAGTACACATCTCCATTAGGCAGTGTGACATTGACAAATTATGACAAAGTTAGAGTTTCTAGATTTTCTCTAGATCACAGTTTGAAAATGAGAAATGTAAATGAAAATTCAGATTTTTCTGGTTCCTAATGAAAAAAGTATGAAAATGTAGAATGTAGGCTCACATTTTTGAGTGGTCACAACCCAAGCTGTGTAGCAGCCGGCCCTTTGACTTGGAACCTGTGTTCTCCAGCGCACTGGAGTGCTTGGACTTTCCATGTGCTTACGACATATGGACTTGCTGCATTCCAGGACATCTATGAGTTTTAAACTCTTTCTTTGAGTGTGTCACCAATATCCACTGTTTCAAACTACTTTTCTCTTCAATTATGAAGGCTGAGAAAATGTGTAAAATATAAAATATCTTTAAGTGTATACGAACTTAACCAGGAATATATGTAAAATATAAGAATTCACCAGTCTTTAGGAGATAACACTCCAGAAATTGTCCTTCAGAGAAAGTTTAAGTGTACATAACTGCCTCAAAGTGGAAAACATTTTTTGTTGCCTGCCTTGTTTCCTACATTATTTAATTTCATTCCTTTTTTTCTTTGAGTCTACTCAGTATTTTTAAAATATTGAAAATTATCTTTTTCTAGTGTATATCTTCTTATCCCCCTATAACACTCTTTATAACTTCAAAGTCAGATATGGCAGCCCTTAATTTCCTAATATTGTCTCTTAAAACAGAGATCGCTGTATTTCCTACTTGATGGTATTTTTAACATTTTAATTTTCACAGTGTGCCATCTTGGTTTAAAAGGAGGAAGTTGCTGCTTTAGAATATCTATTTTTGAGCTCAGCTGAACACCATTTAAGTAATATAGTCAAAATATTTATTGTCTTTATGAAAGAACTGTAACAGAACATCAATTGCAGTTGTTTGCTTTATTTTTTTAGCCATGCAACTCAGAACATTTCTATTGGTATCCCTTTTGTTGTTTTTCGTAGCTAATATATTGTCAAGAATTGTCCTTAATGCAGCAAAATGATTTTTTCCTCCATGCATCATTTAAGTCTATTTCATATAATAGAACCACTTTAATGCACACTTTAATACAGCTCTTTTCTCCTGGTGATATAGCTTTACAATATTGCCAGTCATTAGTACCTATATGAGGGTGAGATTCAGATACTTTTCTTAGCGGAGAATTTATGCAAATGAAATGGAATGAGGAAGATGAGGAATTTCATGGTGATTCTGAAAATCTTTGGAAAATGACTTTTGATGATATTGCAGAAAGGAACAGTGTCACTACCCTCTAAACAAACAAACAAATAACTAAAACCTATGAAGAAAATCTTACATCCATTTTTGTCAGGGAGCCACTTGGAGTGTATGATTCCTGTGAGGGAACATATTTTTAACCACCATTTTATCATAGAACAATATTTTTAAAATTCTCGAAAGTTCTGGGCAATAGAATTCCGTTTTTCTTTAGAGATTGTCTACATGTGCAGAATGAAGTAGAACACAGAAATAATTATATTCCGTATATACTCTCAACTCAAATAATTGAAATGAAAATATCTTTGCTCTAGTTATTTGGAAAGTTTATGTATAGCTGTTTGGGAAGAATTCTTTATTTTAATATCTTGAATTTTACTCTTTGTTTTAGGCTTTAAAATATCACGAAGTTTTATTTCATAGAATTAAAGTATCTGAAAGAATTTTCTCTTACCATATATATTCTAAAGCATAGCTATAGTGTTATGCCAGTTATAGCTTCAGTTCACATACCATATTAGAAAGCATACTTTAGTAATGTGAATTTTAGGAATAAAAATTGATCAAGTAACTTTCTAATAGGTTATCCAATTCATTTTTCAGTAAAATTCCTAGATTAATCATTTTGAACCAAAGTGTGTACATCTTCAGGTATACAAATGAAAGAAGCAAATTGGATTTTGATGAAACCAATTTTCAACTCTGAATCCATTAGGGTGACTCTGATTTTCAGATATTATTTTGACCATACCCCTGGCTGTTGTAATGCTACTTGCATGTGATTCTACAAAGACAGCATTCCTCTGTTTTATGTGGGGATTAAGGGTAAAAATATAGAAAAATGACCAGATTGGCTAGATTGATAATGCGGAATTCAGAGCCTCAATGCCTGTATATTTACAGGTTTAATTTATTATACCTGACTTGCTAAATTTGGAATTGGATTGTCATTATCTAAATTGATTATCGTTAAGAAAGGAGTAGGATATTTTTCCATGGGTAAATATTGTAGGTAAATATTTGCTAAAATTAGAGACAAGTTTTTCCTCTACTTTTTCCTTGTAAAGCTCTGTAATTTGGTGACCTGAATTGGCAAGCCATTATAGAACTAAGTAACCCATTTCCATTATTCTTCTGGAGAGAAAGCCATTTGACTAAAAAGGATTAAAGAACATTTCTTAAGCTCTCTGCTGAATTTGTCTGGAAAATATTCAATTTCTATTTTAGAACTGCGATTGATTTTTCATAGTCAACTTACTGCATAGGTATAGTTAAATGCATTTAGTTGGAGGATTCTCCAGTTTTTAGCATGGGAAGCAAGACCTAATGAATTTTTGAATCTGTGACTAAAAATTAGTTGTTTTTGTAGCCTTTATAACCATTGTTCTTCACAGGTAATATTGTCAGTAAGCAATATTCTTTCATCTTTTCATCTGAGCTGAGTGAGAAATTTGCAGCCTTGTTTACTGCTAGGATCACTTTCTTTCTGATGAATGGCATGCAATTTTGTAAGATATTTCAGATTATCTTTATAATATGGAGCTGAAGACAAAGATATTGCTCATATCGAGCCAAATAAATGCCTAAGATTTGAACTTGAGATACTAACACCATTATTACTAGAGTTAGCGTTGGTGCAAGAGAAAAAAAAAAAAAAAAAGTACTATTTGCCTGGACAGTCTCTGACTTACTTCTGTAAATAGGCACCTTTGGTCTTGTAGATCACTGAAAAGAAATAAAGTCTGATCAGTAATCATTTAGCCTTGGCCTGAATCTTCTAAAAGACCATATAAATTTATGGTACACCTGTGAATTTCTATTCTTTCTGTCCCTTTTCCCATAAATAAAACAAAGTGAACAAAAACCCTGTCTCTTCTTAGGTGCTAATTCTTATCCATAAAACAATAAGTAGTTTACCATTTGAGATTTAACATCTTTAGGGCAAATACTAACATGAACATGTTTATGTTGATAAAAGACCTGGCAAAGATTTCTTGGGGCTTTGGCAAGTGTCTACATTGTTATTTCCTTTTCTATAACAATTTATGTACCAGTAAGGTATCCCAACCTTAAGATGAATGTATACAATTGAAATTTTGAGCCAAGTTTTGTTAGTCCATTAAGGTAGTAAATATATGAGCATTAAAAATAGGTTAGAACTAAACTAACTACTTATAAGTCATTTGAACAACTCAGTGGCCAAGTTTCCCAGAGCCTGCTACAGAATCCATAAATCAAACCAAATAGCAAAATGACCAAACCACGAAGTTGTAGCATCAGAAACACAAAGGCTGAATTTATTTTTTTGTTTTGTTACCTTCTAAAAAATGCATAACCATGAGTCAGAATGGAGTGATTTCCTCACATTTTCATCATGTGAAATAAAAGATATTAAATACCCAACTCCTCTTTGGTCAAATACTTACCTAAGGTTATAACTTTCAGATTCTAATATGACAATGTATGGCTTTTGGGGGCACTTGAAGCATTAAAAAAGGGAAGTTATTTATGATGTTGGGACAAGAGCTTTTAGTTAAAGTGAAATTTCTGAACCTTCTTATGTAATTCACCAGAAGGGTAGGTTAACGTTTATTTCTGTTTTCTGCACAGAACAGAGTATAATGTTATCTATTCCTTATGTAATATTAACAGAAAGTAGGAACTTTTAACATTTTTTCCTTAAAACAAATTTTTCCACCTTACTGGATTCTAAATCACCATACACATTCAAAAAAATCTGTATCCTATTTGGACAATATTTTCAGATAAGTTATGCACCTTTTAAAGTGCATAATATGGAGACCATGTAATCATATGATGCTTTTTAAAAAGCATTGGTCACAAATGTAATTTACCTTAATAAGCATAACTGTTGAGATTTAAAGGGAGAAAATGATTCCCATTAGCTCATAAAACATTTTAAAGTAATTTCTATTAAATGTTATTGAAATATATTCTTTTTTCATTTTTAGGGTTTAAATAATGTTATTGCTATAGACTTTGATTACAGAGAAGAATTCATCTATTGGATTGATTCTAGCAGACCCAATGGAAGTCGCATAAATAGAATGTGTTTAAATGGAAGTGATATTAAGGTAAAAAATATTGCAATGATGAGATTATTGAATATTTTATAGGTATGATTAAATAGAATATGAGCTGTTATTTGATGGCAACTGTTGTAGATTATATTATCTTGGTTTTAATTTCACATTTTTACTGTTAAAGTTAATAAATACTTTAAATATGAAGTTTTATCCTGTTTTATTATAATAATATTAGCAATACAATAAAAATCAAATTAAATAAATGAAATTTGGAACTAGAAAATTTGATGGTTGTAAATGAGTGATGTCTGAGATTCAGTAGCGCTGATTCAAATAAAAAGGAAAATGAGAGTGAGAATTTTTAATTGAAAAAAATTAAATAACAGAATGTATATTGAAATTATAGGACTGTTAAAAAACCTTCTATAAATGAAAATAATTTAATGCACTTGTTTAAAGTCAAGAGTGTTTTGATAAGACACGTTTAGAATTAAAAGATATAATATTCTTGATATGAGCTACTTGGTACTATTTTTATATCATCCTGAACTTAAAATTAAATTATTAGCATTATGTATATGCAGTAAGATGTATATAAAGAAGTTTTGTATTCATATTGATGAAACTACTCACTTATTTTAACATTTTGTAGCCATTTATAATACCACACATAAAGTTCTGATGAAAGCAAATTATATTTAAAATATCAATAAAATATTAAAACATATATATATGCAGCATGTTGGGTTCAGTTGATTCAGGATAATTGTATTTAGTGATGGTTTATACAATGAAATATTAATACTTGATAATGATAAGAGACACAGTGGCTAGATAGTACAAGTAAGCAGAATTTTTTCTTTTATAATTTAATTTTAACAATTTGTAAATATAAATAATAAATATAAATTAAATATAAATAGTAAATATAAATTAAATGTAAATTTATAAATATAAAACCTGTGAAAGTTATGTAATTCAAATTTGAATATTTTATAAGACATTTAAATTTTTTCATTACCTTTATATTTCTTGTGCGTTCTTTTAGATTTTAAGCATTTTGTCTTGCCATTTTCATTCTGCTGTTACTCTAAATTATATAAATTTATGAGATGATTCTTTTCATAAGATCACTAATTTTCTAATAGTTAAATGGTCAAGTGTGTCAGTTTTCTAGATTTGGAGATTGAAAGAATAAAGAAGCAAATATGTCTTAAAATCAACACAGTATATTAATATCATTAATTGTTACAAATATTGATATTGATAACTATACATTTAATTACTATATTCTTATCTCTATAAAAATATTAACTTCTGTGCACTTCCAGTATTCAATTATTTATTTCACACAATTCTAAAATCCATGGGAATTCAGAAATATCTGCCTTTAAGATCAATAATAATTAATGATTTCATACGTATGTTAGTTTTACATAAAAAGGCTATATCTTTGCTATACTGGTGTGGGTTAGAATTGATAACAGCAGTTGCATGAATAGACTTTTTATTTCTCTTTGACAGACTCAAAATACTTTGTGTCCACTTCTATTTGTGTTTTCTTTTTTTTTTCTGTAATCATTTAAATAGAGCTACAGTGGTAGGGAGAGTGAAGTATGATATTTAAATAACTTAAACTGTTAAAAATAAACAATGGCAATAATCCCGTGTGATTGTATTTTGTCCCATATTGTAAGAGGTTGAGTGGATAAACTAATAAAATTGTAATCACCAACTCTGGGTCTTTCCAATAGCTTTTTATTTTGATTGTACTGGTTTTCTCTTCTAAAGCCTGTATGTAACTTCTAGAGATCTGCTTATATATTAAGTAGTTTTTCTCAAGCATAAATAATTGCATTGTGATCCATTGTAATCTTCTTATCCAAATTCCATTTCTAATATTTAAGTAGATTTCTGTATCTTGGTAAAAATCAAGAAGCAATTTCTGAGTTTCCATTCTAGGCATTTACCCTGTTAACTTCTTAAATTCTTATTTTGTTAGGTAGTGCACAACACAGCTGTCCCCAATGCACTTGCTGTTGATTGGATTGGAAAAAATCTCTATTGGTCTGACATGGAAAAAAGGATAATTGAAGTATCCAAAGTCAACGGCTTGTACCCTACTATACTAGTTAGCAAAAGGCTGAAGTTTCCCAGGGACCTGTCTTTAGATCCTCGAGCTGGGTTTGTAACATATGTTAAAACTCTTAATATTAAGGTTGTGGATTATATTATTTGGGGTAAACCTAGTTCTGTAGGCAATTAACATGAAAATTTAGTGTGAAATGTGAATGTGTACCAATTTTTAATAAGAAATAAGAAACAGTATACTGACTATAATATTAAAGGAAGAAAAGGTTTATATTTTGCAAATTTTTTTGAAGTTTTAAGTAACTTTCCAAGTAATCAGTACATTTATAAAGGAAATGAATAAAACATGCAAATTTTCCTGATATTAATGTTTTTAACTCTTAGAGGAAGGCAAGAATAAATTCTTTAACCATATTTTGCAGTATTTATGCTGGTCACAAATATGAACAGTATAACACCTGCACCATGTTATAACAAGAGACATAAGTAGTATCTGTTGATAAATGACAAGGTGTATCATCAAATGTATTCAAGAGAAATGGCAAAGTGGGAATAATGGCAAAGGCTCATGTGGGAGTGGTGTTCCACTTGCATTTCAGCATAAGGATGGGGAGAAACCATTACAGATCTAGGGTAGCAGGCCGGAGGTTTCATATAAAGGATAAGCACATATTAAGATGCCAAAAGGTATTTTTTTGGCTAAAATTCCATGGATTATGACAGTTGTTCACTTTCAATTATGTTGTGTTTGTGGGTAGTGAATGTATACCTTTCCAATTTTGTACTATAGTTTATTACATGCTCAAAAATGATCTTTGTAGATGTTTAACCTACCAAATATGTTCATTAAAATAACAAATTTAGAGAAAGTTTGATGTTTTAAAATAGGACATGCTCCCAGTAACAAGTATTAGGATAACTGTAGTACTCTTATTTTTCTGCTCTCAAAATTAATTTTACAAAATATGTTTTTCCAAATAACTATGTTTACCAGGCAACATGTAATGATTAAATTTTACTTCTTGCTAATTATTAAATCTGTTTTTTTGATCCTCATAATTGCTAAAATGATTATGCTATAATACATTCTATAGCTTAATTTTAAACATTAATTTGGGCAAAAGCAAAACTAAATAGAAGACTTGTACCTTGAATGTATTTCTGTTTCCAAGGTAATGGGCACCTTTTAGCTTTTCACACTATAATTATGTAAACATTTTGTTACCTTTTAAAATATTTTCTTTACCATAGCAACAGGAAGTTCAAAAGAGTATCACTTTGTTTTATCTACTAGAGAGCCATTCAAGTCTGTTTACATGGGTGTTTCAGGAAATAATGATTATCATCTATTTTTCATTCATAAGGATGTAAATATTCTAATTACTTTGCTATTTTCTCAGAAACTATTTATTCTTGAGTGTCCAAAACTGTGTATTTGTTTTCAAAAATCAATAAAATTTACTTGGCTTCTCATTTTATAACAGTTAAAATGCTCCACTTTCTAATGAAAGAAATATTACCTGTTTAATAAAAGTAATCATACAGAATTTCCTATTTATGAAGCAAAAGCTATTCTAGCCTAATAAATGCATCAGAATCTAGCTTTAGGTTTTATTTCTCCCAGGTTAACAGTTATTACACCATAAACTGAAAGCAGTGTTAAGTTATTATCAGCATAAACCCATACATTAAATCAGTCAATTAAAAAAGCAAATTACTAAATTATTGTAGACGTTATAAAAGACTCCCTTGATTTCATTTTTTCATAATATTTGGATTATAATGTGTATATGACATATAATAACCAAATAAACAAATACCATTGGATCTTTGCATGAAGCAAAGTCATCTACTTCAGCAGCTACAATTTAATAGCATCTTTTTATTCCTATTGTTTTCCTTATTTCCAGAGTAAAACAATGAGCAATCTGGATTTCACATTTAATAAGAGGAGCTTCAGGTTGAAAGTGCCTTAGGTATAAGAAATATTGTGCCAATCTTGCTTCAAAAATGACACCTTAAATTGTAAGATTATTTAATAAAGATGCAATTGAACTCTTCCTTCTACGTCAGATTACCAGTTTTATTTGAATGTAATTTTGATGTGCCAATACTGCCGTAATTTCTATCCTGACACTTGATAAGTGGTAAGGCAAGGATTTATTTAATGAACATTTGTCAGTCTAATGTAATGAAACAACCAAGCTTTTAGGAGGTATCTTGATGGCCTTTTCTATATTTTATTAATACTATGTCAATTATCACAATATCTATTTAGATATGATACTAACAGTGGAAAAAATACAAATAGGCAGATCATCTTTCTGTTTGTTACATTAAAATTCAGTTGAAATTCTTATTGTCACAGTTTCATCCTAATCATCCTGTTATATGCTCTAATTTTTGAATTAATGTTCTAATTTATAATACTCTTCAGGTGATTGAAACAATTTACATTCAATATTGGTAAAATTGTCCTTTACAAAGGATATATATAAGCATTTTAAAATAGAATGGAAAATATGATTAAAACTACAACTGTACTAAACATAAGTTTAACTTTTTTGAAAATTAATACTTCACTTCAGGTTATCATAATAAAAGATCATACAAACTATATTTTGTATAGAAATATTTAGCACTTAATTGTCACAAAAAAGTAAATCATAGGCCTAACTAAAAGAAAAAATTAATATAATTATTCATATATCCATTTTTTTAGAATGTAGTATATATCTGATATTGTTCTAGGTAGGAGCAAATATAAAAATAAGGAACAGTCTAATTTTATTATCAGTAAATAAGTAGGTAAAAATAATTACAATAAAATGGAATTACTCCTAAGGTAGAGAAAGTAAAAAACATGGTATTTCAAATGACTCAGAGATAGCTTCCTGACAATAATGACAGAAAAGAAATAGCCTGATACTATGATGCACTTAAGAGCAGATATTTCTTGTTGAAAGAATAGGCCTTCTGGGAATACACAAACACATAGAAGAGCATGACACATCCAATGGATTGCAAGGAACTCATGCACACTGAAACACCTCAACCATATGGGACTGTGGAACTAGTTCACTCTGTGCAGTAAGAGAGCCAAGAGTAAATCCAAACACAATACAGCACAATCAGAACAATACCCTTCTTGAGGCTTTGACCAGAGGTAATATAGGAAAAGAGCCATATACGATAAAAAAATGATCAGTTTCTAGATCTGTTGGGATTGAGAGTTTCCATATAAAAACAAGGAAAAAAAGATAACTAGGTAACTACCACTTCTATAGCATTATATAAAATAGAAAACTTACAGTTTTACTACTTTAGATGCATATACTGTACACAAAATCTCTGATGAAGACATGATTATTTTTGTTCCTTTCCTCAACATTTAATGTCAAACTGGCTAAGTGGCTTTCTCAGAATCATTACTTAGTAAGAGATTTTAAACTGAGGATTTAGCTCAGTTTTCAGGCTTTAGTCCTGTGTTTTTCCTATTAAATCATGTCCATGTTGCAGTAACAAGATGATCTTATATCATGAGCATGTTTTTTGTTTTTTGGTTTTTGGTTTTGGTACCAGGGATCAAACTCAGGACCTCGCGTGCTTGCAAGGCAGTCTCAGTGCCGCTGAGCTAAATCCATGGCCCATATGAACATGTTTTTTAAGAGCTACCTGAAAAAGTATACAGAAAATAGAGCCAAAAATCTTGTACTTTGTTCCATTTTAACAACTAACGTTTAAAAACTATTAAAATTAGCATAGATGACTTGAGTTTTTGGAAATAAAGACAATTGCCTAAATCATTTAAATTATAACTTTTTTTTTTTTTTCAGTGCTGGAGATCAAACCTAGGACCTTTTCACACATGCAAGCAAACATTATCACTGAGTTCCATCATTCACCTCATGCTTTACTTGGCAGAAATTTTTTTACATTCTTAATTTTTAAAAAAATCTGTAGAAAATAATAAAAGCTATTTTATGTGAAACATATGTTAATGAAAATAAAGCACTTTATGCGTTTGATATCCTTAGCAATTATTGCCATTGTAGGTGATGATAATGCAAATACATTGGGAAATGGATTTTATGCTTCTATATTTTAGTTTATGCTAGTCCTTAAGCTTAGAATATCCTTTTTCTATTTTTCCAAGTGAAACAGATGAGCAAAAATATTTATCTCCTCGGAGAAACATTTCCTGAATGTATTCCAGTGGCCACCACACATTGAACATTTAGCATTATATGAGTATTTTTAATGTAAATGTTTTATCCCTCCATCTAGAAAATGTTTTCCCTAGCACAACAACTTTGCCTTAATCATTGTTTGTGCTTAACATAGAGACTATAGAATTCACTGTTGATGGAAATAATAAATGTGTAACTGGTGGTACACGGAGCAGGGTGTTATAGCTACAGGGATACTCTATCTTCACCAGGGCTCAAACCAGTGCATTGATATGTAAATGACCTGAATGTTTCAAAGAGGGGTGTCAGCGGGGAACTTTTGTAGTGAGAGAATGAAAACTGTACCAAGATGAAACAGGTTTCTGATTTCTGTGGAGAAGCACAGAAGTATTTCTTTAAATTTTATAACCACATAAAAATATTTTTCCCACCAATTTTCAAATCCATACAACTATCAGATTTCAGTATTTCAGGAAAAAAAATCCTTGACATTTCTACCTAATGAATGTTAAAGAAATATAATGCATTATATTTAAATATAAAAGACATATTGAGAATCACACAAGCCTGTCGTTATGGTTACAAGCAGATATTCCTTTATGTGCTTAGCCTTTGTTATAATTTTCACAATAAGTACTATTTGCACTGAGATTTTTTCATATGTAATCTTGGGTTAACATTGCAGAGTATCTGGGTGCAATGTAGAACTCTTCTTTCAATAAATTTTACTGAGATTTTCATTTTTAATTTTATAACAAATTTTGGACATAGCTAATTAATTAGGGGTTGTATTTCAAAAAGTAAAAGTACCATTTTGTTTAGTGCAGACTTACTATAAATTTTAAAAAATTATAGTAAATGGGATTTAACTAAGAAAGGAAATGATCTTTAGCCATGGAAAATTAGCTACTTCATAAATCCTTTGTGATGAGGCTCATATTTTATTCAGTTAAAGAATAATTTTTCAATGAAATATAGTATTTTCTTAAATTTATTCTAATTTATTAGCATAATTAAACAAATTATCTATTAACATGCATAAAATCCAAACACACTTTGTAATAATGTAATTTAAAGGTAATAAGTAATATGCTAGGTGGATATTATTACAAAGTATGATAATATACATATTCTATATCTAGGGTAGTTACAAAGATACATAGTAGCTAGTATTTACTGGAGAAGTTAGTTCTATGTGCTTATAAGTGTTCCAAATTTATTCCATGCATTTTCTCATTTAATCTTAAAATGACCCTATGAGAAGAAAAGATTATTGGCTGGTTTCAAAATTTGAGTAGATTATTGGCTCAAGGAGGCAAATTAAAGTTTCCGGGTTTCCAATGCTAGGAGTAGGAGGACCTAGGATTGGAATCTAAGCAACCTGTTCCTCAGTTTGTCTCAAATCTACAACTGCTTATTGGAGAGAAAGCTAGTCTGCAAATTTAGTAGAGACAAATTTCTTCCAAAAGTGTCATTATTGTGACTTTCGTTTATCAACAAAGGCCTGAAAAACTGAAACAATTTTATCTTAATATGCTTTGATTTTTTATGTTTTTTCTATTGAATTCTACTGAATTCACTTACATATGTTTAAAAGCACATGTGTTTACTTCAGTGTTCCCAGTACTTAGAGTTATCTGCTACACAATATAATCTCAGGGAATCATTGTTTCAAAATAAGGTCCTCTGGGCTGGGGATTTAGCTCAGTGGTTCTGCTGCCTGCCTTGCAAACTTAAGGACCCGAGTTTGATCCCTGGTACCAAAAAAAAAATAAAACAAAATAAGGTTCTCTGTCCACTTCAACATGGTTTTGTGGTGCATCAGGAACATTCCATTATGGAATTGTTGAGTATGATTCTGTAATTAAGCATGAGACCCTACATCACATTTTCTTGTTCAACTACAAAGGTAGTAAAGAAAAGAAATTCTGTACACCAGAAATGACAAAAGCGCCATTTTTCAAAGGGTGTTTTCAAGTAGAGGAATCCTGTGAATCACTCTAAGAATATAAATGGTATTGCCCAAAATTATTTGATTAAAGAGATATTATAGTTCCTTTCAGAGAATCACAATGTCATTTAGCATATTAAAAGTTGTGAGGAATCCTGTAATTTTTTTTAAAAACCCTCTATTTTAAAAAAGAATTCTTAAATGTTTTTGTTCTTCTAAACTACCTTGAACATGTGAACTTAACACTAATCAAGGAATAATTTGTACAAAGCAGAGTGGGCAAGGTGAAAGAAGTCTTCATGAAAATATTTTTATAAATGAAGAGATTTGAGCAAGGAAAAGGATATGATAAAACTACAGAAGTGACAATGTGAGATTATAAATATAATCTCCCACTAGAGCTGTATTTCATACATTTTAAAAGTGAGAAGTAATTTTGAGAAGTATATTTAGGCCCAATAAGTAATTAAAGGTTTGTATGTCAGGGATAGGATTTCATGCCTGGGATTCTTACCAGATTTGTTTAGAGTGATGTAACAGATATTGGGCTTTATGAAAGATGTCTTTTCTCTTCTTGATATAATGGTCATGAATATGATACTAATTGGGTGACAAAGTTTATAGTAAACTGAAAATTTAGAATTGCAGTTATATGGAAGTCACACCATTTGAAATTCACAATTTATTAATGTCTTCAAAAACTTAAATAATATACAATAATTTAAAATATTTTTATGACTGAATTTAATTTTTACTTTTAAAATACTTTACCTGCAAGACCAAGCATATGTAGATTGCATGCACATATGTAGATGTCTCTAATCAAACCAGTTTAGATTTTTGTTATCAAAAGTATGGAAATTTTAGTTTCACATTTTTATTCATTGGTACATGTTTATTAAAATAATTTATAAAAGGAAAAATGCATTTGATCAAATAAAATCTATGAGAGCATCTGGAATAAGCATATTTTCTTCAGTAGGGAAAATATATAATACTAGCATTCTCAAGAGTCAAGGTCAGTAAATAAAGAGAGAAGCTCTGATTTGTTTCAACAAAATAGACTACTTTGCATTATGACTTCTTTCAGATACAGTTTCTTATTTTGTATCTATTCTTCTATTGCTAAGTTATAGAGAGCAAAGTGCTCTTTAGTAACATTATTAAAAAGCAGTGGATTGCATGTTTCTGTAGTAGGTATATTTCACTCACGAGTCTATTTTTCAAAAGAATAACATACTAAAAATAATTTAAGATTCAAAGACACAAATGTTTTTCTGAGGGACTTAGTATCTATTATTCCTTGCTGATTTGAAATTTTCAAAATGTGTTCAGATGTAATACAGACATATGAAACTATTAAATAACAATTACAATGCTGGCCTAGGAAAGGTAAGCTTGATATTTATAAACTCAAGCAAGTTTTGATTCTCAGATCTATCTTTCAGCCTCTGCTCACAATTTCACACCTTTCATTGAGTCTTTAACAGAAATAATTTCTCCTCTCAAACACCATACATAATTAAGCTTTCAGTGATATTTTGTCGAGTAAAAAACTTTTTTATTATCTTCATAACGCATGCTTTTATGTATATGCAGAAATGACTGTCAACACAAAAAAAGATTCTTATTTATGATTGTTTATGCCGGCCCTGTATTTGATAAGCGGTTTTCCTGAAAACCTTTATGAATTTCTCAAGGTATAAGTACAATATTGGAATATAGTTACCTCTTCAAAATTTATAAGAAAAAGGGCCAGGAAATTAGTTCAGTAGTTCTGCCGCCTGACTCACAGGTGCAAGGACCCGAGTTTGATTCCTGGTACCAAAAAAATAAGAGGAAGAGGAAGAGGAAGAGGATATTTTAAAGGATATTTTAAATTTAAACCAAATATTCCAGTATGTAACCATTATATAATAGTTTCAAATCACATTATTTTAATCGTATATCTTCAAGATCTGAAGAAGTAGTTACCAAACATTATAGTTAACAAAAAGAAAGGACAAACTCTAGAAAACCTAACTGGATTAACAGAATTCAATTTCCCCTTTGAACCTTTGCATCCTATTTCACATTATCTATTATATATTTTGGTCCTCATTTACACTCAGTTTCTCATACTAGAGAGACAATTTGGTATTTACATGTGTATCCTACTTATTTCACTTAAGAGTGTGGCCTCAATGCGCATCCATTTAGCTATAAATGTCTGTAGTTTCTCATTCTTTAAGGCTGAGTAATACTCCATTTTATGTTTAAAAAACCCACATCTTTAACAGTCACCAGTTTATGGACATTTGGGTTGTTTCCAAGTCTAAAAGAGTAATTTCAAGTAATGCTTTCCATTAGAACTTTCTGTGATAACATAAATTCTGTTTTTCTGTGCTGTTAAATTTAACACCCATGACATATATGTTTTTATTGGACACTTGAAATGTGGCTAATGTGAAGATGAATACAGATCATGTAATTTTATTTTGTTTAAATCATTTTAAACTGAAATTATCATAATTGGCTAGTGACTACTACATTGACAGTATATATTCAAACAAGTGTCACATACACCTTTATATTTGTTTTGTATTTCTCATAGATAAGAAAATGAAAGAGAAGGAGACAGACAGAGAAAGAGAGAGAGTGGGAGAGGGAGAGAGAGAGAGAGACAGAGACAGAGAGAGAGGCAAAGAGAGAGAGAGTCAGAGAGGCATAGGCATAAATATAGTTTTATTCTTCCAAAAATAAGATTTTTTAAAAAAATTTGGGGGCAACTATCATTTGTTGCCACTTATAAAATTATTCAGAGAGATAGCAAGAATTATTCTGGGAACAGTTGAGAAAAAGAAGTGAAATATTTTGTGATGTTTCACTCTTGGATCATTTGTAAACAAAATGGTTATTGATTCTCTTTCCTAGGTATTTGTATTGGATTGACTGCTGTGAGTATCCTCATATTGGCCGTGTTGGCATGGATGGATCCAATCAGAGTGTTGTCATAGAAACCAGGATTTCTAGACCTATGGCACTAACAATAGATTATGTCAACGACAGACTCTACTGGGCTGATGAAAATCACATTGAATTTAGCAACATGGATGGATCTCACAGAAACAAAGGTTGGTGTAGCAGTGCGAATGCATCAGTGTGTTACTGGTACAAAAAAATCATTTAAAAACTGTATATATGTTTATATGCTTTCATCAAAAACATTTCTTAATTTAAGGTGACATAGCTAGACTCCTTTAGTACATTATTAAATAATAGATGTATTTATTCAAAATTATATAATTTATATATAAGTAATTTTGATAATAGTAATGTTTTCTTTCATACAATTTTCCAAATATTTTAGTAAATGACTGATATAAAGTCTTACATGTGTTCTAATTAAACTGTAATAGAAGACTTTTGCTCATAAACTATTACTACATTCTAGTAGGATTTGCATTCTCTTTTTAAAAACTGAGTAGAGTATATTTCCTTATTTACAGTGTAATAATATTATTTAACATTTATCCATTGAACTATGTACAAAATTAAATTTACTTTTATCTAATAAACTGCAGCAACAAGTATTAACATGAAAAAACAGTTTTAAAAAAAGAGTAAGAGTCAGGAAATAATGTAAAAATGAATGAATAAAAAGTTTTACAGATACCTCATTTTTCCACTTTTATGTCTCTTAGTAGACTAAAAAACACTATTTAATCAAACACAAAAATGAAGGAATTATATATAAATGAAGATAACAGTAGAGTAATGGATAATGATATAGCTTATTAGAGGAAATGATGACTGAAGATAAAGTAATTAAAAAAATAATGGATGAGGATATAATAGAGAAGTGAAATTTCTATGATAAACATAATATTCATGAAAAAACACTACAATAATTTAAATGAATCTTCAAAAATTTTGAATGCAGGCAGTTTTTTAAGCACTTAAATTTTCACTAAAACAAATAATCATTCTATTATTCTTTGGTGAATTCACATCATATTTATTACCAGGAACTTTTATTTCCAATCATCTCTTAAACATAATTTTCACTGAAAGATCCCAAATAAAGTCTACCTCTTTATTTGGTCTAGATTATCAGATTGCTTTTTTTCTCTGAGGTTAAATTTAGGACAGAATCTTGGGAAGAGAAATAAAGAGAAAGAAATAAGAAGGAAGGAAAGATTATTATTAAGCATCAGGAGAGACCTTGAAAATATATGCTGGTGGTCAGCCTTAAGAAGGATGAGGCCACTAAATTTTGAAAAAAAATGGCATAAACTGCACTAAAGTCACACTGCTTCATAATTTCAGCTAAATTCCTCTCAAATGATGTTTAAACAGATACAACCTTTTAACGAGAAATGCTGACGTGAAGTTTTTAGAGATGCTTTTATAAGGATAAAAGCCCTAAGATAAGATGAGTATATTTCAATGAATCATTTATTTAAGTGTTGATATTCCAATTATGGCAATAAAAAAAATCAGCAGAATGCAATTTCAGTAAAGAATTATTTAAATATCACTTTAGAATTTTAATTACAACAAAAGTAATGTTGACAAGTAGAAATCACATTTAGCATTTGGAAGTTATATTCCCCAAGAATCGATAATTATGGAAATTAGTATCTCCCTATGAAACTATGAGCATTTTTATCATTTCTACCTAAGCATTCATAAAAAGTACTAGGTTATTGTGAATGTATTAATTTCTGCTAAAATTTTACTGTTTAATAAAATATATATAATTTTTAGGAAAATATTTAAAAATATATTACAGTAGCAAATACTTACCTTTATCTGAGGCTTAAGGGTGTAAGTTAAAAATAAAGTGAGGATTATTAAATACTGTTAATTCTCTGGCTATTCTCTTAAATGATGTAACATGTAGGGATGACTCATGATTTGGAAAATCAGTACTACAAAATTAAATGTATGTGAACAAAGTGTCTTTGAATTACAGTGCTGGTAGTGACTTTGAGTAGAGGAACACATATTAGCAGGGAAAAACTGTATTAAATTTCTTATATAATACAATATTTGGGTGAAATATTGTCTAGTGAGATATTCATTTTTAAAATTTTGATTTTGAAAATACCTTGAGGCTCAAGTGGGGAGTAAAAGGAAGCCAAAGAGTAACTGTCACCAGAAATACTTTCTCCTGAAGGGTTTCACAGAAAGACTAATGAAAAATTCATTAAGTGCCTTATTAGACTTCTGCCAATACCTGAATGCAGTCTTTAAGTTATTACCTGGTAGTTACTAATGAGGTGCTACCTGTTGTTTCCCTGAATTAAACTCTATAGCCAATGAAAGAAAGAACCATTCACTTGCTGTGTTTGCCAAGTGAATGATTCTCTTTGCGTGTGCTGAATGAAGATGTAGAGAATGTTGTCCATAGGTGTATAATGAGGCTTCTTGTATCAGTGGCAGTTGTACTCATTTGGTCAGTAATAACCAGTTATAGGTTTGGTCTTAGTCAGATCAGGACTAACTGTTCTTATTTATTTTCTTTATTAAATCAGAAGCCAAGCTCATTAGGAAAGGACATACCATTCAGGACAAAGTAATTTGAAAATATTATGAATGTATGAAAAATGTCAGTGTAATGACTCTTTTTCACAATGGAGAAAAGTGAACTCTGAATAGAACTTCATGATTTAAAATGTTTTCTTCCTAAACATGTTCTTATTTAAACTATACAGCAATTTCATAAATGAAGTTAGTTCTACAACCCAAATACCTCGGAAGTTTTTCACTTCTGTGGCTTAAACAAAAGTTTATGTTTTTGGTTTGTTTTTTGTAAAAGAAGATTAAAGTACATGCAAGGCACAAGCACCTTCCAGATTGTTGGTGAATTCTTATCTGTCTTTCTCTGCTAAGTCTCTGCCCCAACTTGCTTTCCTGTAAACTCAAAATAAAACTTTACAAAGTTAAGGCCACATCCCCCCAAAAAATACATTACTCACTTTGCTAGTTGAGGAACATAGAAATGTACTTTTAAGACATTTGAACATTTTAAGACATATGTATGCACACATAAATGATTCTCATGGATTTTATTGCAAGGATAAAAATAGAATGATATATCATTAATAATATAATAACATAAAATGACTCCTACAGAATCATTGCATCAATTTGTTTTAAATTTCATCTTCATCGGTTCATTTTAAATGTCTATGTACTTTAACTCTGCCCATTCATTTATTCAACAAACATTTACTGACCTTTCTGTACCATACATTATGTTTGACTTAGAGTTATAAAGATGAACAAATGCCTGTCATGAAAGCAAAGGTCAATGGGGAAAACTGTTATGCAGGTAAGGCCATAAATTAGATTAAAGTATATGTAAATGTTGTGAAAATGTAGGCAGGAATGGAGAAACCCTTGTTGAAGTGAGGAGGTCTTTGAGTAACCTGAAAGGTTTAGTAATGCTTTCCATATAGGAAAAATGTGGGAGGGATGCCTCCTACAGAAGGAAGAGCATGTGCAAAGTATACTGAAGTCTGGAAACAACATGGCATTTACACAATTATGCCATGCCTGCAAGTCATATAAGAGGGAAATAATGACATTTGATGAACAAGAGCAAATTGGGGCCAGATTGCGACAAGCTTTGTATGCTACATAATTTGGAATTTATCCTTTAGGTCATAGGGAGCCACTGAAGGTATATAGTTGATAGAATGCTATTATTAGATTTGAGAACAGCAGGGAAAATGAAAGACCTTGGAAGGGCAACCAATTTAGAGACAGTTGGAATATTTGAGGAGGAAATTCTTGAAGTGATTATAGCTGTGGGAATAAGGATACTATGTTAAACTCAATAGTAATTTAGCAAATGAAATACAAAAGTTCAGTAAGTTAAATGTAGCTGAAATATTGGGAGCTGGGTTGTAAATATTAAGTAAATTATTTATATGTTATCTAATTAGTTAAGGGAATTGGACACATTTTTATAGCTATGGATTTTACATGTATTTGTACATATTTACAGAATTAAATGTACTAAAGTGAGCCTGACTTACAGATTCTTATTGAAACTTAAAGATCTATTTTGATGATAAATATATTAATTGTAATAGCAGGGTCAGCAAAACAGTCATTCAAAAGTTTTGATTTAGCATTCTTTATTTTTTCTTTCACTGAAAAGTATTTCAGAATACCTGATAGTTTATTTAGAGGAAAGACTGCAGAGGCGTGGAGCTCCTACCTCCTACTTTATCTTAGGATATGTGGTATCAGTAATGAGACAGTTGGCAACTAGAGGGTGTTCTCCGGATTGATGTCAAAGGAAAAAACCGATATACAGCCATAAATTTGATTTAGAAGTACAGTATATGCAAAATTATATATATGTACTACATATGTACATATATATGACCTGAATAATCCTATATATTATATATACTGTGTATATGTATTATTATTCACATATGTAAAACCATTCTGGTTTACACATACAAAGAATAAATAAATGAATAAATAAATAACAACTGATTTACATAGGACTCATTCTTTACAACCTACAACTACAGAATTCTTCAGGGAATGTCAGGTTTTGATTTTGAATAAGAAGTAATAAATCTTTGCTCAAGTACAGATATCTAAGTGAATTGATCTAGAGGTGGAGAAAGTAAATTTCAAATTTTTCAAAGAAGCTTGGGAAACCTAATGAAAATTGGGTTGTGCTGGAATCAACTGCCAAATAGCTTATTTACTCTAAACAATGTAGGTAACACCCATGAGCTTCAGTTGCCTCATATATGAAAAAAAAGGTGTTAAAAAAAAGGAATTCCAGAAGTAAAAATGAATTAGGTGAATTTTAGTTAGGTGAATTGAACAACACTTTTAGAATATTTGCCAGATATGTCAGTTTTAATTAGTCTCAATATAAGCCTTGGAGAGGTTGGACATGTGTAACAATGCAATGATTCATGGCAGAGTAGTACTCCATTGTGTGTACATACTACATCTGCATTATTTATCTGTTGTTGGAGATATAGTTGGCCTCCAAGATTTAGGTATTATGAATTATGCTGTTATAAACATGGGTATTCATGTATCACTGTAATATGATGTCTTTAATTTTGGGGGAAAGATACCTAGAAGTGGAATAGCTGGGTCAAATTAAATTTCTAATTTCAGCTTTTTGAGTAGTCTCCATCCTGATTTCCAAAGTGGTTGTACTGGTTGACATTCCCACCAACAGTCTACATGTGTTATTGTGTTTCTTGATGATGGCCATTTTTTCAGGGGTAAGATGAAATCTGAGTGTTCTTTTAATTTGGATTGCTGTAACAGGTAGTAACGTTGACCATTTATTTATGTATTAACTGGACATCTATGCTTCTTCTGTGAAGTGTCTATTCATTTTAGTTGCCCATTTAAAATGTATTAAAATTTTGAGTTTTGTGGAGGCCAGTACCACCGTTAAAATTGTAGCATCCTGCTTTAGTGGGATAGTTTGATGTTACAGTTTGCAAATTCCAAACTAAGTACACCTCCTGCATGTAGGAAAATTTGTAAATCTTATTTGAAAGTTCATGTCACCAACTTTCTGAAATTTGAGATCCTTTAGCGTTGATTTGGTGCATTACAAAAAAAAATGTACAGCCTGTCTCCAGATTGGTTGTCTATAAGACACAAGTTACAAATATCTCCTGAGTAAAACTGCAATAATAATTCTTTATAGCCACCTCAAATTACAGGCTGTGCTTTCCATTTAATGAAATGAAAATTAAATACCAGGAATACTATTGAGACCAAAATTTCATTTTGACAATGTGCATAAATAAATTCAAATTTAGTTCTCATTTTCTGTTAGTTGTGCCTTTTGGACTTGAGGTAACTTAAGAAGGGTATCTTGGTAAATAAAAGGTTGAAAGCATTATGTGAATATTAATAACAAAGAGATACCAAACAAATTTTATTTCTGACTTGAAATCCTAGATAATTAGATTCTTTTCTTGCTTTAGTTTATTTCTGGTTTTTTCAGTGTATTGTTAAATATTTTAACCTTGTGTTAAATAAGTTGATTGTATACATATTTTATTCACCATGCTGGGAAAATTATATTTGTAACTGCTATTTCTTTGAAGAGTAATAACTGTGTATGATTCTAAACTATAGTTTATCACTGAACCACCTTTCATTTTGTGGATAAATTGTTCAAAACTTCATGTAATAATTTGACTATAACTCTTTATTTAAAGATAATTCTATACCAGCAGAGTCTCAATATTAAAGTATTACTATTATAGTCTGACCCTGTTATGTCTTTGTTGCTCTAGGAATCTGGTTTTTGTTGTGAAGGGGTATTTCTATGTTTCATTTGAAAATTCTCATCATGACTGCTGCAATGACAGTCTAATGCTAGAAAGGGGATCATACCTTAAAGGCATATTGATAAAAATGTAAAATATATTTAAATGGCTCTTTATGGAGGAGAAAAAAGAGTACTGAGAAAAACAAGGAATATTTTGTGGTTATGTATTCTGAACATCAATAGCTGTTGCATTAGAAATTTAAGTATCCATTTAAACTCACCAAGAAAGGGAAAAATTCAAATGACTCTCTACCTTTTTATAATATTCTAGAGTTTTCATTCTTGGTAATATATTGTATTTTAGTACTTTGGAAAAAATATCTCTACCATTCACAAAGAGTAGAATTTACAGGCTATTTTATGTGCCAGTGGCATTCATGTGCTACTGTTTACAATACAATAAAAGTTAATGAAAGAAGAAAAAAAACCCATTCACTTACTATAGATTTGTTCCTGAATCAGTAAAATAAATTGAAATTAACTGCTATTTCTAAAATGTCTCAGAATTTGAGTGTCAATCATGCCTTTTGGTTTTGACTTTGTATAGGACATTCTACATTAAATTGCCTGTGTTTAAATAGATGCTGTTTTTTTTCAGTGTCACATGTGTTCCGTGTACTTTTCAAAAGAATAATGTTTTAAATATTACCTTAGCTTGAGTTTTCATTCACTGTCAACAACCTTATCCATCTCAAACATGAAGTAGTAGAGTATTCACACAGGATAAGTAGATTAGGGATTGGTAGATTTAACTCAAATCCAGTTACTTCCTAATCTAGGCCAATAACTTTATTACATTATTGTTAATGTTCTTATCCATAGAATAAGACTTAAATTGATTCCATTATTTTCTAACATTTTTTGAGAGGAATTAGCTGAGTTTGAAATTAAAGCAGGGAAGAACTATTCTATTGATTTCTTCACTTATCCATATTTTTACTACATAATACACACTTGAAAATGTAATATATTATACTCATCTCTCTTTATTCTAAAATCATATTTATAATTGCAAAACATAAGAACACACTAAATTCATGTAAGTGGCTCTACTTGATGTCTGTCCCAAAGATAGCCTAAAGGTTTTGCTATCTGACCCAACGTATTTCTATAGGCAGTTCTCATTATGAAATGAAGATATACCTAATGAGTAGGTGTGTAGGATATCATTATTCTTATATTTAGTACTGGTGGTGAGGCTAGATAATTCCAAGGACCCATGAAGGTTTGTATCACCAGAAAAAGACCCAGAAGAATTTATCTTGCAAATACTTCTTTCCTCACTTCAGAGGTCATTTTCAAGAGGAGACAAAGCCTTTGCTATCCAGGCAAAGTCTAGTTTTCAAATAAATGTGATGCAATTATTTTCTTTTCTGGTACTGGGGATCGAACTCAGGACCTTTCACTTGCAAGGCAGGTGTGGTGCCACTGAGCTAAATCCCCGGCTCTGATGCACTTTTTACAGTCAGCTTCCCGAATTTTCACATTATTAAAAAGCTTATCCTTTTTATTTGTTAACTTATCAAAATGGCCATATTTGACCTCCAATTTGGAAAATTTGAAAACAGGAAAGAGAAAAGGGATGAAAGTATATTACATCAGATATTCCCAGTGCAACAGAGAGTGGGTATTATTTGAGGTAAGGCTGTAGACAAATGATGCAACCAATACTAGAAAAAGATGGAGCATGAATCTATTTTCTTTATTTTTTTTAAGGTTTGAGTTGATATAGCATTTTTTCTTTTTTTTCTTTTTTAAATTAAATTTATTGATACATTTTAGATATACAATATAATGACATGCGCCATTGTAGATTGGTACCTTTATATAATTTATTGTGGTTCTTATTTTTTTCCTATTCCCCTGCCCTCCCTTCACCCCCTCCACCCCTCTCTATTTACAAAGACTTGGTTTCCATTTTTTCATTTTCTCATATTAATTCCATTCCCTTCTTTCCTTTCCCCAATCCTTCTCACTTCCCCTTCCCCTTTGGATGTTTTCTTTCTATTTCACAATATCTATTATACATTTTGATCTTTATTTGCACTCTCAGTTTCTCATACCAGAGAAACTATTTGCTATTTGCAAATGTGTGTCCTATTTTTTTCACTTAAGCGTATCACCCTCAATACGCATCCATTTAGCTATAAATATCTCTAATTTCTCATTCTTTATTGCTGAGTAGTACTCCATTTTATAAAAAAATAAAACACCTTTGCTTTATCCAGTCTCCAGTTGATGGGCATTTGGGCTGTTTCCAAGTTTTAGCTATTAAAAACTGTGCTGCTACGAATGTGGATGCACATATATCGCTGTGGTATGATTGTTTTAATGCTTTTGGGAGGATAACCATAGGGAAATAGCTGGGTCAAATGAGACCTCTAATCCTAGTTCTTTGAGGTATCTCCATACTGATTTCCACAGTGGTCAGATCAGTCTATACTCTCACCAACAGTGGAGAAGTGTTCCTTTTCCCCCACAGATCCACCTGCATTTGTTATTGGTTGATTTTATAATAGCAGCCATTCTTTCCAGGGTTGAGGTGGAATCTCAGCATTGTTTTCATTTGCATTTCTTGAATGATCAATGTTGTTGAACATTTTTTCATATGTTTATTTCCTACTTCTACTTCTTTGTCTGAGAAATGTCTGTTCATTTCAGATGCCCATCTTTGGATTGGGTCTTTAAATTTGGGAGGTGCAATTTTTTAAAAGTTCTTTATATATTCTAGATAGTAGACCTTTTTCTGAGGAACAGCTGGTAAAATTTTTTTCCCATATGGTTTGTCTCTTCATGCTGTTGGTGATTTATTTTGCTGTGCAGAAGCTTTTTAATAAGAAGAGATCCCACTTGATTCTTTGTGCTAGCTCACGTTTCACTGAGGTTTTGTTCATGAAATCTTTTCCTGCACCAATATCTTCAAGAGTTCTACCTAACCTCTCTTCCAGCTGGTTTAGTGTTTCTGTTTTAATATTTAGATCTTTAATCCATTTCAATTTTAGTTTAGTGCCTGGTGAGAGATATAGCTCTAGTTCCTTTATCTTCTTAATAATGACATAAATTTAAAGATGATCTTCAAGAATATAGCATTAATTCTTATTTTTAGCCATTATAATTTCTATCCCAGTGCAAGCTATGACACCAAGGAGGGACATATGACTTTAGTTTGGACATTTGATCAGTACTAGCATTCAAAAGCCAGCTTCACATGACTCTGAGGTAATACCTGCTCAGTTTGGTTATTATCTCTGATAAAACTGAATGAAAGAACTTTGTATTTTTATCTCTACTGAGGCATAATTGAATGACTATTAAATTTTAGTTGGAAAATATCACTTCACAAGGTTATTATAATGTTTGGTAATATTGCCAATCCCTAGTTTTTCTATCATTTCTTAATGCTTTTATTCATTATGAGCAATGGATTTTGGCTTCATTTGCCAGAAGTTCTATTTATATTTCTGTTCACTACCATTAAGAAAAATATATTAAAGAGAAGGCAGACAAAATGTTTATAGAGGAAAATGATGACTGCAAAACTTGGTAGCTTGTTGATGATTCTGGAAAAACAATATTCTGTAAGCATTGCTGAAGGAAGCGTAATTATCAAAGAACAAGTGTCCTTGGCCCTAAGATTGCATAAAATTCTTTTCTGTTGTGCAGCTTGTAAGGAAAGCTACTTGCTCAGTAGTCATTCTATGAAGCTTAGCGTGTTCTAGCCACTTGCCCACCCACCCACTCTTCACTGTTACTCTACAGAAGCTAGAAATGATCCTCCCACGTGCAGACCTCTGCGGTGAATCTTCCACTTTCTCTGGCATGTCAACCACTATCTACCACAGCCTAACTTTATCATCTGCTTCCCAGTCATTATTTTGTGCAATCTTTATTAAATTTTATCTAATTTTTTCAGTGCTATCTTATTTTTATTATTTATCTCTTCCTTTTTGGTCTTCATATTCTCTGTATTTAAATTATATCCTCACTTCTCTATATATATGTCCTGTGCTCATATTCTTTTGCAAAGATATTAGGGAATATTGTTAGCATCAAGGTCTCTAAGATCAGAAAATTAGTGAGCAGCCTGATGTTTTCTACCAAAGACAGATGGTGTTTTTGTCAGGCAATAGTATTTGCACCATATTGACTAGGCAACAGGTGTAACTGATAGTTTTTGATCCTGGAAGAGATATGTGAATTAAAAATTATGATGGCATACAGTGGAGGTGGTTCTAGTTTCCCTACCTATGCCTCATTGCCATATTCTGTATGCTGGAAGACTGATTTTACGATTTACTTTATTCAAAGTCTTTTGCTGTCTGGACTCAAATAGGTTTATTCCACAGTATGTATGGCAGAATATCAGATGGTAGACAAAGGAAAAATTCAGAATGTTTACTCATCTGCTTTCCCTGCCTGCCAAACACAGTGATTAGCGGCGGCTGAGCTCATCCACTGACAAGCACTCCTCTTGTTGGGTGGCTTTTTCCTTTCAGCTACGTTTCCACTAAATTCTGAGGAGATCTAGGGAAAAACAACCCATTATTGACCTCTTAGCTATGCCTATATTTCTGTAAATAATTTTTATTAAACTACCTTTAATTTCCACATGACAATGCATTTTTCTATTTGCTGCAAGAATCCTGGCTTTTTCAACAGTGATTAGAAAATGGTAAAAACAATGAAAAAATAGCTAGGGATGTAGCTCAGCAATAGACCAATTTCCCATTATGGAGAGAGAGAGAGAGAGAGAGAGAGAGAGAGAGAGAGAGAGAGAGTGTGAAAGGGAGAAAGGGAAAGAAAGAAAAATGTTAATTGTAAGGTGCTTGCCTAAAAGCATGGAGAAAACGTAATAATATTGCACTACTGTAACTGTGAGAGGATATGAGCCTTTATGTGGGGGAAATGGTATCAAGAATTAGAAAAGAAGGGCCAGGGATTTAGCTCAGTGGTTCTGCCAAAAAATAAAACAACAAGAAAAGTAGAAGAATCTTACAATATATTAGAAAAAGGTATAGAATTTAATACTTGATTTGACAAGCTCGTTAACTTGAAATCATAGAAGATTAAGCTTATTCACAGAGTTATTGTTAAAACTGACCTAAAATGATCCCCAAAGCCTCTTGGGTTTTTAGGACGATTGAACTATGGGTGATTTCAGCCCACTTTCTTTTGGAAGGTGGGCTTTACTTGGAGGAGGCTTAGCGCTATGGGGTAGCCTGGAAAGGTGCATCTCCTTTCTGGCTTCTCCCTTCATCTCTCTTTTTCCTCACTGCCATGAGGTGAGCAGTTTGTCTTTCACCATGCCCCTCTGCCATGCTGGTTTTTCTTGGGAGGTGACCAACCATGGATTAAAATGTGAGCCAACATAAACTTCTCCTTAAAGTTTGGGTGTCAAGTACTGTGGCTCACCAACAAGGGAAATAGCTAAGACAGTTGCAGAGTAAGGTTCAGGTTGACCTTCAAAAATCACCATTTATTTAGGTATTTCTTTTTGAGCAATATATAATTCTTCATAGTCAATTAATCCTAAACTCCTACATCTTGATTTTCTTACCTTGATTTCTTCATAAAATAATTAATTACAGAATTAAGTTATTAGGTTCTATAACATTATTTTTAAACTTTCAAATATACTGGTAAAGCCTTTATAGTCATGTTTAAATTAATTAAAGGAATCAGAGAGCAAAAGATAGTATTTTAAAATAAGATAGTAAGCAGCTTTAAAATAGTGTTTAAGGGCCAGGGATTTGGCTCACTGTTTCCATCACCTACCTCGCAAGCACAAGGTTGGGAGTTTGATCCCTGGTACCAAAATATCAGTAAATAAATAAATAAATAAATAAATAAGGTTTAAATATATAATAAGTTCTTGTTAAATTATAATTTACAGAGAAGTTCATGTTTTTCTCTTTTTTTATCTACTGAATACCTGTAAATAAAAGCTCCTTAAACTTACTCTTTACATTTATCTTTTAATTAAGGAAACCCCTGTTTACATAGGATAATTGGTTATATTATTTTCTTTAAAAAGGAATTATTATCATCATTTTGAGAAAACATCAACGACATTTCATTGAGTAAGATTTTGTTAAAATATCTCTCTTTTGTACCATCATATTCCATATTTGAAATTTGTCAGCTCCATTTGCTGCCAAATTACATTGCAATACATCTTTCTTGTTTTTCTTTTGTATATAAATATGTTATAAATCTTTCATGCTTGGAAATGTACATAAATAATATTATATATATAATTATGATGCTTTTGCACTTTTTTTTCATTTAATCTCAGTGAGGTTTGACCTCTTCAAATGTTGGAAAAATATACACAAGATCCATTTATTTGTATTTATCATTTAAAGACAGTATGTGGAAAATTTTTTTCACAGAAGCTGAAGGAGATAGTCAACTGATACTTGTTGAAGAGATTTAGGTCCTAAAGAGAAAATGATGCAAGTTGCCACGATATAAGCTAAATCCCCCCCAAAAAATTATGTAAATTTTTTATTGTTTTATTTAGTTTGTCTTGATTTTCATGGGTGCTGCTTGTGGCATTAAAAGAGCTTGTCACTAACCCTTAAGACTCCTAGTGGACCAGAATAGTGATAACTGTGTGGGACTAGTTGTGCCGTAGTTAACAAAAGTTGGTATTTGGCTTTGTTTCTTTCTAGAACAAATCCTTTGGCGATTGTGTTTGATGTTGTTTGGGCAGTAAGCACATGTATCAAATGAACAGACCTGTCTGTAATGGACCTACTAGTGCCAGTCCTCTTCTATACTGCCAGTGTCAAGCAGGGATTTAAATAGGTGGCCATTTTGAACAAATGGATACATTTTTTCACTTTGACTTGAGATTTCTAGATGCTCTATACCACTCTACTATGTGCCTACCTTCTTTTGGACTAATAATTCACTTTTCTGATCCCCACAAATTTATGGTGTGTTTGATAACACAAGCTTCTGATGGCTGGTCAATATTTGAGTACTTGCTGAGTACCTAAATTATTCCATGCCTGGAAACTACATGCAATGCAGTTGCAATCAAGAAATTCAACTAACTTTCATATGGAGCATATGAAATTAGCCCCTTTTATTTATTTATTTATTCATTCATTTTTTTATGGAGTACCACGGATTGAACTCAGGTCCTTGCGCTTGCAAGGCAGGTGGCAGAACCACTGAGCTAAATCCCCGGCCCCTAGCCCCTTTTTTTTAAACCTGCAATATCCTACAAAGCTAGCTTTCTTAGGGACAGTGATAATACGGTAAAGTAGCTAAGAACTCAGCACCCAGAGAAGCTGACTTAGCTTTATGTATTAGTATCTTCATTTATTAGTTTTTTCAATCTCCCTTTTGACAAATTAATTTTTTCAAGTCAGTTTATCTGCAAAGTGAAGGGCTCTACTTCACAGTAGAATTTTTGAGAATATTAAATTTACGAAGGATATAAAGGGGATATCCTAGTGCAAGATTTCTCAACTTCAAAGCTGTTCATATTTGATCCTTATAGTTCTTTGTCATGGGAGCAAAATTGCCTCCCCACCCACTGAGAAGCACTAGCCTACTTCTGAGGCAGCCACTTGCTTAATAAGTATCAGCTATAGTTATGCAGAATAGTTAAGAAAGGGCTGTACTATTTTTGAAATGCTAATTGGCAAATTTTTACAATAATTGCAATTTTTTATAGAAGTTAATTGAATCTCTGTAGACTGCAGTTTTCAAAAGTGATGATTAACTTTCTGAGCCCATGTTTAAGGAAGTAATTACTTATTTTGCATCTAAAGAAATCTGCATTGAATGATTCTGAGTCTTTCAAAATTTTCTGGGAATTTTCATTTTACTTTGAAAAATTTTCAACTATACACTAAGGTGAAGGATGAGTCCATGATTCACCAAGTTGTTAATTTTTTGTCACGTTTATTTTGTCTTTCCGGAATGAATGTAGACAGTCAAAGAGAGAGAAAGTGAATAGTTCGTTTAAGTAGCTTACGCATGATCCATTCTGGCACCTGTCCTTTTCATTTTCCTGTTTAATACCATTTATCATTTTAGTGGTGTGCTCTGTATAAGAGTATACAGATGGATAAGCTATGTGTACATCTAGATTTTCACATCAAAATTCAAAATACTTACAGTTTGTACATCTGAATTTTTTTTCAATTTCCAAGATAATTTGTTTAGAGATGGATTTCTGGCTAGATCTTATATTAGTGATAGTGGTCAGTGACTTAGCATATCACCTATTTTGCAGATTCCCATTTTTAAAACATTTTTGCTTTCACTGAATCATAATGAATTTTCTGATCCCATTTGGTCTATCTTAATAAAAACAACAAATCAATAAATTTTGAGTAATTTTACTTGACATCATGTATTTACCTCTCATTTAAAAAATAACAATGTTAGCTGAATGAAAGAGAATTATATTTGAAATTTTGATAGCATTTCAGTTGCTAGGGAATAGGAACATGGCAAACAATAATTCTCACAATTAAAATCTAAGTAATGAAAAAGTATGTATCCCTAGAGCTTTAATATATTTTTGATGAGCATAGAATTTTTAAAAGTGTATCTGAAAATTAAAATACAAAATTATATGAGAAAGTACTAATTTGTAAATTTCTGAATTTGATGATTTAATAATTTTGAGGAGCTAGAAGCACAAAGAAACTCTAACTAAATAGGACCCTGAAATTACTTGAATGAAAGTGTCATATTTGTGATGCTCAATCCATTTATATATTAAACTAATTTTTATATTTATAGCATAATTATGAAGCAGTTTTAATCTGCTACTAAACAGTTTTACAACTATTAAATTGGTGTAATCCATTTTCATTTCCTTCTACCCTTCTTTCAATTCATCATGCAGGTAAAAATACTTGTAAAATCTCAAGGATTAAAATGGTTTATGGTAGTTTCATAAGGTAGTAGACATGTTTTATCATTGACACATGATTTAATCATTTTAAACATGTGAGAGAACTGGTCAGTGACCTTTAGATTTAAGAGTTTAAGCAACTTGAAGGGCAATCAAATAATCTCATTTGTGAATTTTAAGAAATTGGATGTTATTTGTTTCTGGTGAAGTAGCTTTCCTCTTTTGGTGAGGAGAATCACATTTCTTTTCTTCCTAATGGTAGAACCAAGCTAAATCTGAGAAAAGTGAACTCCTGAGCCCACTCTTGCATTCTCTGAACCAGTAATAAAAACCTTGCTGGCCTGACAGGTTGTCACAGCAATTATTCACGTGAAGTTCTGTAGTAGTTGTATCTGTCAGCCCATGTAGTATTGAATATTTTTACTGGCAGTCTTCCAAGATTGAACATTAATCTTACCATCTCCTATTACAGTCCCTAATCAAGATATCCCAGGGGTGATTGCACTAACATTGTTTGAAGACTACGTCTACTGGACTGATGGGAAAACCAAGTCACTCAGCCGTGCTCATAAAACCTCAGGAGCAGATAGACTCTCACTGGTTAACTCATGGCATACCATCGCAGACATCCAAGTGTATCATTCTTACAGACAACCTGATGGTAATTATTCTTTCCATTATTTCCATAAATTCATCCATATCTTTCGGTAACATTCCAATTTTAATTCTATCAGGGTTAAGTGTAATTTTACTTTTAACAAAAATGACAAGATTTCATTAGTTAGAATTACTTTATACAATGAATTCAGTGGATGTCAAGTACTGCTATTAAGGGATATGAGTGGAAACTCAATAATAGCACAATTATTGATTTGTTCAAATCATATTAAGCTGAAATGACAATGAAATGTGCTTAGAGAAGTGGATATTAAATTCATGAAATAATTTGTTTATAATATAGTTATAGGACCCTTCGAATGCTGAGTGGAAAGAGTAATATTTAAATAGCTTAGGGTTTAAAACACTATATAACAAATTTACTTATGAATTCCTCTAATAAGTATTCTAATAGCCATTGTGGAATAAAACTTTGATCATTTTACTAAAGAACATAATCAGGCCCAGAAAGCAGAACCCTGACACTATTACCAATAGATGATCATTTTATTGTCTTCTTTTACTTTGTAGTAAACATATCTATGTCTCCATCTAAAATGTTCCCAGTCTCAATTTTTTCTGAACACCTTTTTCTACTTATATGTTTGCTTTGTGGAAATAATGAAAATTGCTTAATAGTCAAATTGATGTCATTAGACCATGAGTAGCATTTGTAAAATGTCCTTTACAATTATATTCATGATTAGTTATTTATTACAAAAATTTATTCAAATATGTGTATTCAAATACATGTCTGAAATGTCCTATCCCTAATCCAGTGTTATAGCATTTTTCTTGTTTTATTCTTCTTCTTTCTCATTTGTAGTCTCCAAACATCTCTGCATGATAAATAATGGTGGTTGCAGTCACTTGTGCCTTTTAGCACCTGGGAAGAGCCACACTTGTGCATGTCCTACCAACTTCTACCTTGCAGCTGATAACAGGACTTGTCTATCCAACTGCACAGCCAGTCAAGTGAGTGAAAGTCTTGAAAGGATCTTATGGGATCGATGGGCACCTTTTTATACAGGTTTTGCCTGAGTTTCCTTATGTACTGATACCATTTTTGAAATATTGATTGTTGGCCTCTGTTTCTAATAGCACACATGTTTACATATAGCCTTAAACGAGTACTTTAGACACTAAGATAGAGACACACAAAAGAAAATAGTAAAACCATTACCTAAGTCTACTTGGAGTAATAGCTCACATCTTATGTGGTCATAGGGGCAGTATCAGAGGAGATTTTACATAGTCTAAGGGGGCAGGGGAATTAAGGCTTGGAGAGTTTAAACAAAAATATCTTCCTAGATAATTTTCTCTGCATGATCATTCACATCCTCTCTCATTCCTCACAAGCAAAGAGAGAGGAAAGATTAATTGTATATAGAGTAATTCTCTAGATTTTTTTTAATTGAAAGGCAAAATAATTTCCTTGTGAAATTATTCTTTTTCTTCCCAATTTACTTATTTTCAATGGTAATATTCCAGAAGAATTTTCTACTTAATGGTAGTTTCATGGAGTCAACTTTAATGCTTTTCAACTTTGGAGACTTGTCATGTAAACTTTTACAATTGTACTTTCTTAGTTTTGAGGTGTTATTTTATTTGATTTGAGAAAAATGTGTAAATAAACCTGGATTTAGTTTTTTAAATGACAATTTATTCTTAGAATTTTATCCATTGTGTTTACTGATTTTCCAGTAATTTGCAGTGACATTAGGGGAAGAAATTAAATTTTTATTTGAGTGAGTTTATGTTCAAAACAGAGAAACTAATAACTCAGTGTGCCTCTTTGATTAGAAGATGAGTATCATACTTGTGAGGACAGTATAAGAGAAAGACGTCAGACCTTCTAGCGTCTCAGTACTTGTGACAGACTGAAGCTAGAGTCACTGTGATCATAAACCTCTTTAAACTGGCTGGGTTATCTGGGTTTGTTACCTGACTTCCAGATTCCATATTTTTTAATCTTTTAAATGGGATGCTGGTTTTGTAGATGTTTTCCCACCACTATGTCAGTGGAAAGCACAGACAGGATAATGAGTAAAAGAAAACCAGAATTTATTTCTCAGTTTTGGACACTGTGATATTCAATACGAAAAGGCTGCTTCAGACAAAAGAATGAATCAGGTAATAGGAAAGGGTAGGAAAAGGACACATGTGAGAGAGCTCCTTTTATAACAAGGCTGCACCCTCAGAAAGTAGCCCACTCCCCAGAGAGATAATCACATTAATGCATTCCTGAGGGTTGGGTCCTTATACACTAATCTCTTAAGATCCCACCTTGCAATATCCTTAAGTGAAAATTGAATTTCCGCGTGAGATTTGGAGGGGGCTTTCAAACAAGAGCAATAATATTTCCAGGTAGTTCTTATGAAGATAGATGGGAAAAGTTCCTGGTACATAATGGCTGTTGTAATTAACCTGGTCCTCGAGTGCACCTGGAATATAATTGAAAGAACATATGTGTGATTAGTGTGTGTAACTTTCAGGAGGTTCTCATGTTTAGTTGAAAGCATAGGTCATAGGCTTTGCTTTCTTTACAGAGTGTGTTCTTATTATAATTTCCCAAGTGTTAATTTTTAAAAATTGATTTTTATAAAAAAGCTGGAAATTTAAATCACTATAGAAGATAATATTAGCAAGCTTATTATTCCTCAATCAGTAGTAAAATTTAAGGGAAAATTGTATCATTTTAACCTTAAAATATGATTCCTTTTGGTTTTGTTTAGTAAAACTTTATACTAATCCTGCTCGTTATTCTAAAAAACCCCTTTGGTCCCTTGCTGCGGAGTGCTGAGCGAGCCAGGCTGTTGGGACCAAAAGCTGAGGCCATTGTTGTCCTAGTAGGGATAATGCCTTCTCTAGCCACACTATGTGGTGACCCTCAACAGCTAACTGAAACTGATATAAAGCCAAGGATGAACATCCCAAACACAAGGCACAGGTAGTGAGACAACAGCCTTGATGCAAGCACAAAAGGAACTTTCCAAAATATTATATAAGAAAATCTATAATTATGCTGATGAAATGCCAAAAATCTGATCAGCCAATTAAGGAAAAAATCTTAATCAACATGAAATTATCTTTTATATATTTAATTCATTTCCCAATTTGATAGCCATGGCAAGACTACAATTTTTAGAATTGTTTAAATACTTGATCAACTTTATCATGAGTTTTTCAAATAGCAAAACAGAACAAATAGACGAACATATGGACTAGACAATTTTTGTTTTCAGCCGCACTACTTGAAAAACATGCTATTATTTCATTTGTCTTACCATCAGTAAAAATTAATGAACAGCTAACCCAATTCATTAATGGTTATTCCTGCGAATCTTTAGGTTTATACAGCTGTTTTACCAATAATATTTTTCTGACCTCAGGAAAGAAAACAAAAAACTATTGTAAATTTCTTGGAGAAAAATCAATTCATAGAAATACAGTTTTCATTGAGGCAGACATTTAATAGAGCAAACAATCTTAGTTCAAAATCGTACATTAAACATTCTGATAAAAATTACCGAGGAACTTTAATTTGTTATCATCTAATGATTACTTCTAATGAAATAATACAGAAATACCAAAGTATTATGGATTTTTAGAAAAATAAAATTGGCACATCAGAATAATAAGAACTCTGTGAAGAGTTAAATAATATGAGCATCTATAAAAGATCAACATTAATTCTAATTCTTACATAACTAATTATTAAACATGATTAATTTAAATCATTTTAACGGAAAAATGTATCAATTTTTAAAAATAGCTTTACCTATGTTTTAAGTAAAGACTTTTTATATTTCAACTAAATGTCACATTCTGGCATTTGCATTTTATTCTTGTATTTATATCAGTAGATATGTGTTTAGTTATTTCAGAACATCTTTTCATGGGTGATAATTAGAGTTGGAAATTTATTTTATGAATATATTGGCATTATACAACATTTACTATGTGAAATCTTTTATATTTCTATTTATCATTAATATCTTTAAACAACTGAAATTAAGTGTGAAGAAATGAAGCTCAGACATGAAATAGAAGAAATCTTTTGAGAATAAAATATTGATTAGCTTGAAAAGTTAACATAAATACATCTTAGCTTGGTTTCTATTAACTCAAAACTATTTTATGTTTTTATTAGAAATTAAAGGCAGAGAAAAATCATCATGTCATAAGTAATTCTAACATTTATTTATTTAAATCAGACATATTTAGTGAATATATAAAAATATATTTAAAAATGTATTTTAGATATTTTTCTGAACATGCTTGGGAATACTCTGAAGATACTCAGGAAACCTGCGATCCTCTTATTAATGTGCTTTGATATACTGTAATGACTGGGAATGTTTCATGTTCTGGGCACTGGGTTTCAGATAGCCTCATATCCCCAGACTGTCACTATGAATGAAGATATCCCTCCCCACCGGTAATTTATATAAAACCACAATGGATATGACCACAGGCTAAGCAAATACAAGAAAGTCACTTCAGCATTTAGATCTCCCCTTAGATTCTTAGTGCTCTATCCTTCCGATATTGCACTGGAAGAAAAATTCACTCTCATATTTAATGTAACTTTACCCTGAATCAAATCCAAGCTACCATAGGTTGAGCAAAAGCTAATATGAAATTCTCTCTCTTACTGGAAGAAAGTAATAGTGCTTTAAATAAATAAACTTTTAGGTTGTTAATCTGTTTTCTTTAGAGATAATTGAACTAAGGCTGTATTTTTCTGTTAGAATTTTTTCTTGATGAATGCCAGCTCTCTATCAGTCACACTCTTGGGAATTGTAAACACTTCAAAAACAAAATAAATTTTAAAAATACCAATTGAATATTTTCAATTTCAAATAATATTTTATTGTGCTTTTCACAGAATTTCTATTGGAATAAAAAAATAATGTGACATTACTAAAATAAATTGACCAAATTTTATATATTGCTCACTTTTAATGATTCAAACTGAAACTTTTAATATCAACTACATTATATGCAGGTTTCCTCTGTATCAGAACTGTGAGTTTTTTCTTCTTTTCTGTTTGAATGTTGCTAAGAAAGAAAATAAATTGTCCTCAGAGATCATTAAGGAATGAATTAACTGATCTTTTTTTGGTAACTGTGAACAGTTGTCCTATAGTGATGTCAGTTGTTAGGTAAAAATAATTCTGTGCTCTGACATGGTGTGTGATTTGAGTTCAAATTACCTTACTTCTAATAAATAGCGTGCAATAGTAACCTCTTGAAAATTTTCTCTAATAATAAGCCACCTATGTGCTAAATAAATCTATACCTAAATATTGCCACATATCAGTCTCAACTACCATTTTCATTGCTAAGCTTCAATGATGGTTAATTTTAAAAGGCAATTTAAATACAAAACTCTATTCCTTCTTTTATTTAGTAGAATTATTAGTTTTTTGTTGAATATTTCTTCAGCCATTTTATGTAGAAAGAATGAGAGAACAAATAAAAATAGTATTCCAGTTTCAATGAATAAATTTATATAATCTTAAAGTTTTATTATAAAAATTATAAAATAAATATCATGTGCACCCGTGTTCATAGTGGCACACTTTGTAATGGCTAAAACTTGGAAAAACCCCAACTGCCCATCAACTGGTGACTGGATAAAGATATGTTTTTTTGTTTTGTTTTATTTTGTTAACAAAATGGAGTACTACTCAGACATAAAGAATGAGAAAGGAGACATTTATAGCCAAATGAATGCACATTGAGGCCATACTCTTAAGTGAAATAAATAGGACACACATGTGTAAATACTAGATAGTTTCTCTGGTGTGAGAAACTGAAAGTGGAAATAAGGATCAAAATATATTATGATAATGTGAAATAGGAAGAAAAAGGGCAAAGAGGAAGGAGAAGTGGGAGGGGTAGGGGAAAGGAAAGAAGGGAATGGAATTAATATGAGAAAAAGTAAAAAACAGAAACAAAGTCTTTGTAAATAGGGAGGGATGGAAGGGTTGAAGGGAGGGCAGGGAATGGGGAAAAAATAAGAACCAAGATATATTATGTAAAGGTACAAATTTCCAATGATGAATGTCATCATATTGTATACCTAAAATGTACCAATAAACTTAATGAATAAAAAACCTATAACACTTCTGTTTATTATTCTGACAAGTATTATGCATTTATTAGTCATTCTAAAAGCTGAAAAGAACATATTGACCTCCATTGTTTCAAAGAAATACTCCTAAAGTTCATATGGTCAGATATTCATTATGGGTAAAGGTGATATTTTTAATGTGAAGGAATTTTCATGTAATCACAGCATTTTAGAACTGGACCAGCCTTCTGACTGCAGTGATCTGCAGCTCCTCATCTGGTGGGTAAAGAACACAGGCTGAGAGATACTCATTCACCAAAGACTCTGAAAGCAATGCAATTCAATAAATTTACTCAAATTAACTTGATTAATACCACTTGAGGGCCGGGGATTTAGCTCAGTGGTTCCACCGCCTGCCTCACAAGCACAAGGTCCCAAGTTCGATCCCCGGTACCAAAAAAAAAAAAAGTACCACTTGATATATCTTCCTGATAGTCTTGATAATTTTGAGCCCCATTTTGTATTTAGCAAACCTGTTTTATGTAATAGCCTAGAGAGTAAATAGTTTAGGTTTCTTTGGATCATCATGTTTCCATAGCAACTACTCAACTTGGCTCTTGGAACACAAGCCGCCCTGAGTCAGTATGTCATTGAGTATGTCTGTGTGCACAGGAACTCTCTGGAGCTTTTCCTAAATAATCTACTTTCCTGGCAGATCACGTTGATACCTTTTATACATTTATTTTCTATTGTAGAAGGCTTTAAATCCAGTATCATTCATATTTACAACAAGAGAGTAGGATAGCTTTGATGCTCCAGTGGATTTTTAAATGCACCTTATGTTTTCCCCCTTTTTTGAAAGTTTCGTTGCAAAACTGACAAATGCATTCCATTCTGGTGGAAATGTGACACCGTGGATGACTGTGGTGACGGATCTGATGAACCCGATGACTGTCGTAAGTACTTGGGCAAATGTTGCAATTTAGGGTTTAAAGTTCCTTACATTTCAGACCTAGATCATTGAAACACTACTTAAAGTATTTGCTGATACAGTACTTGTCCAAATTGAAACGCCAAGCATTCATGTGACGATCCTTGAAAATACAGCAAAAATTATTGGAATGTCTTGATGATGTCTCACTTTTAAAATGTTGGAATGACTCCATCCGGAATTTGTGTTTCTTTTTCTTTGTCAATTTTGATTACAGGTAGAATAGTTACACTGTTTCCTGTAGTGTTCAGTAATGTAATAAGTGGCATGTTTTTGGCCCAAAATATTGCTAAATTGAAAGAAAAATAATCAGGTTTTTACAATGCCTCATAATGACTAAAATCTTATCTTTAGTGAATATAAACTTTCAACTTTTCTGGCAGTATTAAAATTGCAAAAAAAACTTTAAAAGTCAGATTTTTTTCAATAATAATCATTAGTTTGCTTTTAGATAATTTAATATAGTCTCATTAATTATAGTCAATTGACTACCAATTATGCCTTCTTACTGTGATTGGCATTTTAGATGCTACTGTTTTAACAGTCCATGGTACCTAGGGTGGTAATTGACAGCCAACAGACTTTTCAATGATAGTTCACTCCGCGGGTCTCTCTTACACTGTCCTGTCAAGTTGAAGACACTTTTAGTCAATCTTGATAATTCCCTCAACATCTCAGTGGATGTTTGCCATGATTTGGCCTTGAAAATTGAGTTCAACATCCTTAGGTTTGCACTGAAAGCTAGTTACTTTCTGTGCTAAAACTCCATACCTCCTAATTATAAAACTGTTTCAAATTTAGAGACTTTAGAAATTTTCTTAAATGAGCTGTGTTCCATCTCTCTGGTCTTGACTAAGTCTATCGTACAATAAAAGTTGTTTCATATAGTTTATAAGTTTGGAATTAGCAAGTAATCAGTGGGAAGGAAAAAAGTTATAAAAGTCATTTTTTTCTATTATTTTATATATTATATTTAAATATTTATAATATATATTAAAAGATCCTTGTTCTTTAATTAAAAATTTTTTGCTGTTATTATGATAGATAACTTATAAAAAATATTGTGTTCCCAGGCATGGTAGCACATGCCTGTAATCCTAGCCTTATGGAAACTGAAACAGGAAGATCACAGTGAATTTGAGGCCCTCATAGGACACTGTAGTTAAAGGTCAACATAGACTCCCTAGCAGGATCCTCCCCACTGCGCTCCCCCCAAAACTTCAGACTGGATTCATATTGCCATGAAAATTGACAGATTTAATGTAATGCATTTTTTTGCATCCACCCAATTTCAGGAAACATAATGACAAAATGCTAATGTTGTGTCTTTGAGATATATATACTGATTCCACATATTTCATTTCTTAATTTATGAATAATAATTATATATATTTATGGTATACAGCATTATATATATATATATATATATATACACACACTTTTTACTGCATTTAACATATGGATTACCTCACATATTTTTCATTTTTTGGTTGTGACAACACCAGAAACCTACTTTGCTAGCAACTTTCAAATATAAATAATTACTACTAGGTATAGTCGTGAAGATGTACAATAGAACTCTTGAATTTACTCTGACTGTCTAACTGATATTTTGTTTCTTCTGTCTAATATCTCCTCAATCCCCTGCGTCTGATAACTACCATGTTACTCTATTACTATGAGTTCAACTTTTTCAAATTCCACTTGTAAAAGAGATAATATAATATCTCTCTATGCCTGATTTGTTTTTCATTTAACATAATGCCCTATAGTTTCTTGCAAATTGTGACAAATGAAGAAAATCTCATTTTATTAAAGCTTAATAACATTTCATTATATAGACATGTATGTATCTCTATCTATATAGATGGATATATCAGTGGATAGATAGATAAATAGATAGATTGACCACCCTTTCGCCCAACCATTCACCTATTGATGGGCACAGGGTGATTCTTTATCTAGAATTATATAAATAATGTTGTAGAAATTAACAGAGTGCACATATCTTTTCAATATATTGATTTTATTTTTCATTTCATGATTCAATAATTTTACTACTGAATATATCCAGTAATAAATATGTATCTATATCTATATAGCTTTATACCTATACCTAGATAGATAGATAGATAGATAGATAGACAGATAGACAGATAGATATATGATTAGCGATGTTGAGCATTTCTTCATATATATTTTGGCTATTTCTATATTTTAGTTTTAGAAATTTCCATATAAGTTCTTAGCAAATTTTAAAATTTGTTTTCTTACTCTTCAGTGCAGTTTTTCATGTATTTGTAGTATTAGCCTATCAGGAAGGGTTTTAAATATGATTTCCTAATTCATAGCTTGTCTCTTCACTCTTGATTGCTTCCTTTGCTATGCAGAACCATTTTAATTTGATATAACCCCTTTAATCTATTTTAACCTATGTTTTTGGTGGCATATCCAACAAATTTCCGCTCAGCCCAATATCATGGTGATGTTTCCTTATCCTTTCTTCTGGTAGTTCTTCATTATTTTATTAATGGCATTGTCTCTGTGGCCTTTAGCAAATAAAATTTTAATTGTATTGGTTAGGGCTGGGGATTTAGTTCAGTTGTGCCACGCCTGCCTCGCAAGGGCAAGGTTGTGAGTTTGATCCTTGGTATTAAAAAAATATATACTTGTATTGGTGACATAATCTCTGTGGTCTTTAGCAACACACACACACACACACACACACACACACAAAACCCCTTTTACATGCACTTGATGGATGATTATCTGTTGGCATGACACTACTTTGAGAGTCATGAGGAGATGAAA
Organism: Heterocephalus glaber; assembly: GCF_000247695.1. The sequence goes on along the minus strand of NW_004624732.1, from coordinate 40,212,404 downwards.
AATAACATACCCGAGTCTGTGGAGTGTTTAAGTATCATTTTGGAATTGCTGCATCATCAGTATCTACATTTGTAGATATTAAGAGCCACTGACAATTTCTATTACTAAAGAAGGCAGGAAATCCTGTTTCTAAAGTTACATACTGATAAAATTACATAATGCTATTTATATAAATGTAGTTAAAAGGGATGCATAAAGAATTACATACCATTATAATTTGCACTTAAATTTCCTATGATATCCTAGAACAGGAAGGATCATTATAGAGACATATCTATTGTATTTCAACTATTTCATACAGTTCCTTTTTTAGCATAATAATAGAAATATTATTCAATTAGCAAAACGTACAGGTGAAAAAACATTACATTTTAATTCCCCATGAGTAAAATGATATGTAATTATAGATCATCACTGAAAGAATATGGAAATAGACAAGGATAACAAACCTATAGAAAGATTATTGTCACCAAATCAAGGAAGTACATTCACCTGACTACTCATGGCTTCAAGCATCTGCTTAGGACTCATGCAAAAATACAGTACAACTACTGTAATTATTACTATCATTTTCTTTGCCTGTAGGTAAGAAATGCCTGGCAGCAACATGCTGATTCATACTGACAAAACTGTACCTTTCATTTTCATTCTTTAATAGTAAAATAACCATTTTAACAAACACTTATATTGCTAAGTTGTCCCACGCTTGAACTTGTGGTCCTCCTAGCTCAAACTCCCAGAGGGCTAAGATTACTATCTGGCATTTTTTTTGATAGATGTAGTCATTTTTATGTCAAGGCTGTTTATCTAGCAAAGGAATGTTGAAGAAAATCATATATAAAGCAAGAGAATTACAAAAAATGCATATATTTAGTAGATTAAAAATAAAGTATGCTCAGTTTAAACATTTAAACTGATTAACAAATTTTATAGGTTAGAAGTAAATAACTCACCATTTTAGAATTCTTTCATTTTTATGGAATTAAAGCACATAATATGATTCATTTTTAAAAGAATATTTATATGTTTAGTCAATATTGTAAAAAAAGCATAGTTTATTTGCCAAAGAAAGCTTGAAATGTCATTTATTAATGTTTGATTCATTGATTTGAACTAATGAAGAACATGTTATTAATCTCATAGTCAGTGATTAGTAATGTACAGTAGGATTATTAGTCAAAAAATAAGTATTCCATTACAAACACTGAATTTGTGAGACTTCATTATCAGATTTAGATCTGAATTCCAAGTCTGGTACTTGTAAGTATTATATCCTGGGGTGGATAAGTAATAATCATGAAACTGAATTTCCTCATTTATAAAATGGTCATGGTGATACCAAAGGGAGAAGATTATGAAATTAACTTAAAAACTGAATGTGATAGCATGTAGCTCAGTCCCTTGTACAGAGTAGATCCATAGTGTATTCTGCTTTATTATTAATCATATAAAATCAAACAATGTAGCAAAAGAAAACACATTACCATTTGTGAATTATTTATTATAGCCTGTATGTGTATTTACATATGCATTATATTTGAATCATTGTCCTTATATATGAGTATTATAGAAATCAATATCAATCTCATTTAGATGTGATAGATACTGGAAGCATCTGCTTCAAGTATTACTAGAGAATTTGTACTGAGGAGTGATATATACATCATAGACAGATCAGAGGCAACAAAATGGTCAAGGAGAAATTATTTTTAAATATCAGAATGAGAATTTTTATTCTAGTAAATTTTATTCTGCAGTTTAATATCTTAATTCCATTTCAATAAAATGAGGACACATTTCTATACTTCTTATAATAAAGTTTTAAATATTTTTATATTTTTAGTCCCAGCCCTCTTAACATTTAGCATATGAAATCTAATCTGGAGGTTCATCTAAGTTGTTTATAGCTTACTTGTATATCAGAATATAAAAGATTTCTACATGTGAGACATTACTATTGTTCGCTGGGATATATTTAATATAAAAATATAACAAATAATTGAATGTCGGAAAAGCTCTGTTTAAGATGTCATAAGGTACAAGTGCTGTTCCATACGTAAGGCCTATGCATTTCTTCTTCCCCAGCTGAGTTTAAATGTCAGCCAGGCCGATTTCAGTGTGGAACTGGACTCTGTGCTTTGCCTGCATTCATCTGTGATGGAGAAAATGATTGTGGGGACAATTCAGATGAGCTCAACTGTGGTAGGTGATGACATTCCCGAGAAGCACATATCCAATGTTTAACTGGTTATGTACGCACTGATTTACGTTGGACATAGACCTCAGTTCAGACTTTTTGTTCACTCTATTTTAGACACACACGTTTGCTTGTCGGGTCAGTTCAAGTGCACGAAGAAGCGGAAATGCATACCGGTAAACCTGAGATGCAACGGGAAAGATGACTGCGGTGACGAGGAAGATGAAAGAGACTGTCGTAAGTCTCCTCACGTTGTCCTGTCTTGGCTTACCTTTGACTCTCAACAGAAATCGGTTTGAAAGATATTCAACATAAATTCTTACAAGGTGGAAAAACCAGCGATACTGGTCAAACAACTCTTAAGAGGTGCCAATTTAGGTGGAACATCTAACAAGTTCTATGTAACAATATAGAGACAAGTGAACCATGAGTGGTCTTTAAAATCTTCCTAAGGGTTATGACAAACATGAGCCACAGCCATTCATCAATATCACCCTTAAAAGAAACATCCAAAGCCACCTTGCGGTTGATGATGGATTTTTCCATAAACTGATTTTTGGACCATATTAAACAGAAGCTGCTAATTTATTTCTATCATTAAGTAGTTACTTGAAATGAACTCCATTATAACTAGAAGTATTTCCCCTATGAAGTACATATTTAAAGTATGATAAGAAATTAAAAATTCAGCAAATACTTCAAAAAGTTACTTGTAAAAATTATAAATAACATTCCATTTAAGAAATTATAACAAGTCACTCGAAATAAAATAAAAATATTTTTCTTTTCACTATTCACTCTGTACTGCAATCTCCTTCCAAAGATCAAAATACATTAAGTGAAAGTTAAAACATTGTACACCATATACACAGTGTACAGAGAGAAGCATGCATGTATGCGTGTGTGTGTACACACCCCACACCTCTGGCACACACACATATGCACAGGAACTAAAGAATTAAGCACCTGTCCAGTTTCACATTTTCAACAAAACTACTGTCAACATCTCTGACTTGGTGAAGTTTTATTTTATTCCTTTAAAATTTTTATCAGTTAATAATGTGCAGTCATCCAGCAATTTGATTAAGATGGTGCATTCAGAATAAAGTCAGCACCGGTTCTTTATGGCAAGCCATTCTGGAAGCCAATCCATTAAGCTGGCTAGGATTTGTGATGCAATTTACAGTCCGAGTCAGATGCTCACCACGTCCCTCAAAAACTTAACACATCTCCCAGACATTTGATTAAATGGTATGTTTTCATTTCCTCATTCACTTAATATCTTCCAATTTTGGTCTTTTTCTGTTTATAAAAATGCATATATCTAAATTCCTAAACATACCTTTAACATTATTTTGAAAGATCTTGTATGTTTTGTTTTTAAATTAGTTTTCCAATATATAATTAAGAGGATTTTAAACTCTAATTTTTTTATTAATGTATCATTGCGGAAATATGTCTTCCTTTTTATTTCCACTGGAAAGGATATTAGGAACATATTACAAGTAACAAAATGTTAAAGTTCCTTACCTTCAGAACCCAGTTAATTAAAAGATAATACTCTTTGAATAGACTGTTTTAGATATTTTCTAATTGCTTTTTATAAATAAAGTGTCTGCTGTCCTTCAAAACTACATATTCATGGCTGTTTTTCTCTTAAGCTGAAAACAGCTGTTCTCCAGATTATTTTCAATGCAAAACTACCAAACATTGCATTTCCAAGTTGTGGGTTTGTGATGAGGATCCAGACTGTGCAGATGCATCGGACGAAGCCAACTGTGGTGAGTGTTTTGTGACAATGCGTCTGATCTGCTTGCACTTGTGTCATCATCTGACATAGCCACAGGGAAGTAAATTTGAACACAATTCTGATGAAACAAAAGTCTTCAATGAGAAAGTTTTGTTTCTGTGTTCATCAAATTACAACAAAATTTATCTATTTTAGAGAAAGCTGTGAGGAGTAAAATTTAAAAAATAAGGATATCATAGTATAACCCAAGACTATTTATAAATGACAAATAAAAACATTAGGGCAATACCATCATATTGATGTGTATACATGATATGAAACTTTAATGTTTAGTAAACAATTTTCATATAGACTTCATAATTTTTGCTTAAATTTATGAGATTCTTCTTTGATTCAATAACTTTTTCTTTCATTTTAAATATAGTGGGGAAAAGTAAGGAAAAAAGAGTAAAGCACAAATTTTGTTTTAGTAAATGACAGTGTGATAGTGATCACTTAGCTTAGCATTTGGTTCTGAAATATTAATATTTTCACTTCAATTATTTACTTACAATGATTCTTAAGTAACATTGTAGATATGGGAAATATATTCATTTTGTTTAATGCATTTCATTCTACAGAATTTTGAAAATGTTAAGAATCAGATGGAAATGAAGAGTAGCTCCTATGTGTAATTCCTTTCTATCAATGTTTGCTAAACATTAATTAAGCCTGCTTGGTAGGGAAATGTGCCAGCTTGGTGTTCTTAGAGGATACAAAGCAATTATTTTAATAGTTGATTAGAGAAGACAAACTTCGTGCAAAGTAAACGTAAGATTTCTAATCTTCATAGTCAAAATTGTTTAAATTAATTTGCTAGATTTTACATTACTCTGGCTTAATTTTTGTGGGGGAAACAAAACTAACATAATCCTTACATTCTCTAAAATTCCATTTGTATTAAACAATCTACATAATCACTGGTAATAATAACATACTTAATTTGTTTTCTGAATATTGTCTTCCACATAACTGTGTCTTTGGAACATACAACCATTACACCTTGTCACAGGATCGTAAAACGACTATCATTTTATCGGGTTGTTCTTCACAATTGATTTATAAAGCCTCAAACTATATTCAACATCAGTTTTCCCATAACAATTCTAAAGTAGACTGATTAATATTACCAACTAGTAGGGCCAGGGATTTAGCTCAGTGGTTCCAGCGCCTACCTCCCAAGAGCAAGGTCCGGAGTTCAATCCCTGGTAGCAAACAAACAAACAAAAAATCAAATCAAATATTACCAACTAGTTTGCTCAGTTGTCTCTTGTATTTTTTGTTTATTAAATAAAAGTGAAATAATGGCTTAATTTTGAGTAATTTTTTTGGCTGGAATGTTGTTTCTGTATTTCTGTATTTTATCTTCCTCCATACTTGAAAAATTTAACTATTATGGTGGGTTATATTAATTTAAAAATATGTAACCTCTTGCTTGGCTAGTCATCTTTCATTAATGTGTTAGCTATATTCACACTATCAAGTTTGTGAGATGAATTTGAACTTACTGCACAGCATTATACTTTCCACAATTTTTGTTTTTCCAAAATGACGTTGAACACATTCAAACAGAAAGATAGAACTGACAAAGATGTATTTTCATTTTACTTGAAATAGGTGACTGGAAACTTTGAGTAAGGCTGCTCAAGAAAGTAACATATTTTTAAAGTTAAAATAATTACACATTAATTTATAAAGTATTTCGAACATTCAGATATATATAGAAACTTACACACTAAGTACTATGTAATCTACCAATTCACCTATGAATACCTCATGTAAAACACTTATATCCATACAGTCACACTTCAGAAATTCCTCTTCTATTCCTCTGAAGGTTCTGAAGTCATTCATATGTATTTAAAAATATTATTATATAAATATACGTCTTGAGACCACAGTGTTAAGTGAAATAAATCAGACATACAAGTTTAAATATTACTTTATTTCTCTTATATGGGAAACTCAAACTATAAATAAGGAGAAAAGCAAAAGATAGATATTAGGAAGTAGGGAGCTCTTTTTCAAATGGGAAAAGGAACAAGAGATGGAGGGCCAGGAAGGGAAGGAATGGAAAAGAGATTTTTAAAATGTTGAAGAAAAAAATGGAAATAGAGCTTTTGCACATGAGGAAAAGAAGAAAAGTTGGGAGAAGGGAAGACAGGGAGGTGAAGGCAACAACAACAAAGAATTAAGATATGTTATGTAGATGTGCAAACTCCCTGTAATAAATGTAATCATTCTGTTCTGCAAACATATACTAATAAAATATACATCTAAAAGCTTAGGAGATTTTGAAAAAGTATATAATGATATATTTCTTTTATTATAATGTAGTATATTAATAAGGATAAATAATATATGAATCTATTTCCTTACTAGAGGTTATTTCCACATTTTACAATTATTAAGCATTTATTAGCAAATTAAGCACACATTTCCTTCAACCATGAAGTCTCAGTTCCCCATGTACATTCTCTAGTTATCACCTTGTACAAAAGCTCATTTAAAACAAAATTGACAACGTGGAGAAGCAGGACCCTCTTAAACGTTAGTTACGTCAGCAAGTGGATAAATAATACTTGGTATGAAGGGCCAGGAATGAGCCTAAATAATGACCCTCTGCTGCTGTTGATTGTAACTATAACTGTAGTGACAAAATTCATATTTGAATTTAGTAATTTTTTAAAAATTCTGTCTTGTTAAATTTAGAATAGCTTTTAACAAATGTTAGCTACATGCTTTAAGGATAGTCTGTGGTACAAATAAATTGGTGATGAATATAGTTTGAGGCTTTTCTTTGTGAATTAATTGGGAAGACTAATCCAACAGCATGATAAATAGTATTCTGATTCTGCAACAAGTTGTAATGGTTGCATATTCCAACAACACAGTTATATGGAAGATAGTATTAGGAAAACACCCCATGGACATGTTTTATTGCCAGTGATTATAAAAGTATTTATGGGGCGAATTTTCTGTGAGTACTAAATTTTGGAGAACAGTGCACACTTACAGCATTTTGTTAGGGCATCTGTTTAGTGCTTTTAATCCATGTTTCCAGGACTTAAATATAGGTTACAGTACTTAAATGTCTATTTTGACAAGCAAACAAATCTTCAGAACTTTCTCAAATGCCTCTACCCTGCTCTGTGGCTATCACGTTTAAGGGTAGCATGTGTGGTGAGAAAAGGGGAGACTGTCATTGAGGGAAAAGACCTTTGTGTGAGCAGTAGGGAGGAGGAAGAAACATTGTTGGTCTCTAGGAGTGTTTGCTTTCATCTGGATTTGCACTGCAGCTTGGGCTGTGGAGTGTGGAGGGAGGCCGTCATCACTCAGGGTCTGAGCATAAGCTTCAGTGTACTCCATGTCTCCATTCCTGGTGAGCTACCCTCTGTTCTTAAGTTGCTGCCTATCTTCTTGGGTCAAGATTCGCACGGGAGCACGATCCTGCAAAACTCCCCGCTCTTGGCGGGAGGAGCCAGGAGTCTTATTTCATTTTTATCTAACTACCACTCACTTCTAAAGTCACAAGCTCTGTCCTAAATTTCATTGACTGTGGCATGCACCTGATGCTAGTTGTTTTTCCTAGAAGATGGTCTCTCCACAAGAGAGCTATGGGTCACCATGGCATCCACCTTCCCATTGTCCCTGGCTCATCATATACCACTATAGACGCTGCTGTGATCTCTCAAGGACATATATGGCCTAACTTCTAACTCTGATCCTACCTTTCTTTTTCTTCTGACAATTTCTCAGGATCCGGAAGTAGACTTTCTATTTTTTTTCTACCTATCTGGAAGAAATTTCTATACTGTAACTTAGCCATTGTTGAGGGGATCCTTGCTTGTTCTGCTCCTTGCTCTGCCAAGTTTTATTGGGGCAATAGCTTACAGAAGGGAGAGAAATGAACACTATAGTTTCACTGTTTTCCAATCTTTTGCACCGTATAAATTATTTGACCCCAGATGATACATACATATGTCACAATCTTTCTTTTAAAAGGAAGCAATTTAACTTTTGGTATATTTCTCAAATTTCAAAATAGTTTTAATGAAATGAATGTGTTTTACAAAAAACTTGATAATATTTGGAAATTATTTTCTATGTCTAAAGAAGCTTCTGTTAATTCACTAATATTTTACACTATTATTTCACTGTATTCTATGATAAAAATCTTGATATATCATGTTTTTTTCTCACCCATCTATTTCCTTTGTGAATATCAGCCTTTTCTCCTTTTTCCATCAATGATGTTTTCTTGTGTATTTTTGTGTATGTGCATGTGTGTGAGAGAGAAAACATCTCTTTGGTATTGAAAGAGTTTGATTCCCATAGAGCCCTTAAAGCAGAGGCTGGCTATATGAAAATAACCACAAATTTTCCTCCTTAATACAAAGGAATGAATTACTGGTATATGAATCTCTAAGTAGTCTAAGTGAAATAAGCATATTTAGTTTTTGTTTGTTTGTTTTTAATATATGACTAACTCCATCAAAGGACTGTGCAATTATTTATTCATATTTCTTTTTAAAGTTATTTTCTCTCATAATAAGAAGAAATTATGAGATTTAAATGCTGTTGCACAAAGGTAACAAGGAGCCCACACAATGTGTTGGGAGAGATACAAATTATTCTAGACTCTGAATAATCTGTACTAAATGCCATGAAAGGAAATAGCTCTTTGTCCAGTGAGAATGAAAATTGAGTTCACACGAGATCAGTTTATTTTAATTAGAAAGCCAGGCTTCCATAGTTGAATTTTTTAAAAAGTTATTGAATAAAGAATTTAATATTCTGAGATATTTTTCTTTGAAAAAAATTCCTCTTTGTCATATGGCTCTTCTATCCTGTGCCAAGTATATTTGGTTCTTTACAAATACAAAATAAAAACACACTTATACAAGCACATATATATGATATATATATATCTATATATATATATATCTGTATATGTTACAGATTTGTAATGGAATTTGAAAAGAGCAAGAATTATACAAATTAGAAAAGAAAATAAAACATGAGAAATGTAGAACTTTGCAATATCAGGTTTGATAGGTCTACTTTTGGGAAAAAAAAGATTTTCTTTTATTTTATAAGATTTTGTTTATAAGATTCTATTAAGGTATCTTTGGTCTAGTCCTTTCCATAGTGAATATTCTATAATTTGTGTTTTCAAGTGGTATTTAATTTTCATTTGCACCATGTTTAGATGATTAAGTGGTATGTCAGTGAATGTAAATAATTAGAAAGGTCATATTGATTTTCTTCAGTACCCACAAAACTTGTTAATATTGTACAAAAAGCATACTGCTTAAATCTTTTAAATATTTTTGATTTGCACTTCTAACTTAAAATCAGTTTGAGAATTCAGATACTATCATATTTTACTTATGGAAAGGTTATCAATTTTCTACCATTAGCACTTTGGCACATAATATAATGGGAAGATGAAAACCATTTTAGAATTATAACTAAAATTTACTGGCTTTGTTATCTGTTATACTGAAGAATGCTGTATTGATGATTCTATTCATCTATATATAGATGTTGTATAAATGATTATTCTAATGTCCAATCAGTCTTAATTTTATTGGTTAGGATGCAAGGGCTCTGGGCTACATTGAGAATAAGTAAGCCACCATGTTTAAATGTTTGGTGGTTCTGGGGAAAATAGTGGAAGTGGAACAAGATGTGAAGTAGGACTTAGTTTGAGATATCTGTCACTTCTTTGGGTTGTGACCGTGAGAGTAAGTTATTGTTTATTCTTAACTGTCATCAAAATAAAACTTTGTAATTAATATTGCCATTTAATCAAATATCTTGATAAATATTTAGAAAATGACTATCCACAGAAATTCTACAGGAGGAATTTTTATTTTACCTAAAGTAGAATTTATTCAAGAATATGGTTCTAGGGTTTGCAAAACAAAGAACAGGTCTTCTTTGTAACTGGGAGTTTCTCATTTCTATGAATCACAGGCTTATTCTGATTTTGCTTTCCTTCTCAATTCTGTGTCCTAAGAGAAAGACACCCACCATCATGCAAGTATGCCCCTTTTGATACAGAGACATGATTTTGACTTATATCTAATTAAAAGCAGAAGAGATACAATACAATATGATTTATTGAAGTTCATATAATTTAAATATATTTTCAAAACTATTTTTTGGTTAATTGTATTTGGATTACACATATTGTGTATCTTACTAAAGCAACCAGATCTCCAATTTTAGTTCATATATATATATATATTTGTTTTGTAGAGAAAGGGTCTTGTTTTGTAATTCAAGCTGGCCTTGAACTCGCTATGTAGCCCAGGTTGGCCTTGAACTCCTGACCATCCTCCTGCCTCAGCCTCCTAAGTGCTGAGATTATGTGCTCATCACCACTTATGGCAAAGTCCATATATTAATATTAAATCAAAATTAATAAAAAGTTACAGAGCCTATGAGTACCTGCAATAGTAGTTTCATAGGTTTAGGTTGTAAATGCCAAAATAAAATTGAGTACACTAGTTTATTTAATTTATTAAATTTAATTATTTGTGAATTAAATGTGATAATATTTAGTACTAATTACTGAGTGGCAGATTCAATGAAAATCCTACGTAAGAACTATGAAAACTTACTTTTAAATATTATAAATTATTTAGAATAACATTTAATTGAGTGGTTGAATGTGTAGCATGTAATATGTTTCAGCTTCTTGGAAACATTTTAAAATTTTAATCTAATTCGCTGTATTATGAAGTTTTATACTGGCAAAAAGTTTGTGTGTGACTAAGTAGTATGTATAGCTTAAGGACATTCATTCAAACAATTTTATCAGTTTAAAATTTTTAAATAAAATTTGGACTTTGTTGATAGTTTACTCTTTGTAATTATCTTCTGAATGGCAAAAATAAAATCTAATCAGAAAACCGAATATATTATCTATTTCCAATTAATCTTAATTTTTATACATAAACATCATAACATCATTTTATACATAAACATCATAACATCAAATAACAATTACATCTATGTATCAAGAAGATGCCTTATATAGATATTTATAGGTGCTTCTTAAAATTCTCATAGACGATAGGATACTACATTACTTCTTGAATACCTGTTCTAGAAGTTCTGTGTGTGAACTTAAATTGGGTGGAATAAGCATACATCCAGTTTGACTGTCATTATTGGCACAAGAAGTGAGTCATTTGGAACAATTGTGCAATTCCTCACTGTGATTCTTGTAATCTGCAAAACCCCAAGACTGAAAAAGCCAGGAACTGAGAACTGAAAACCACGTTTAGTTAATTATTGAGGAATTATAGAAGTACAAAACAAACCTACCTCCAGCGTGCATAAAACATTTTATGAACTCTGTGTTGATAGTTGTTTGTTTTTATTTAAGAGTATTTTATTGAGTTGGAAGAAAATTGAAGTTACTACTACAAAATGATAAATATATATATATATATGTATATACGTATTTCTTCAGGATTCAGCATATCCTTTTTAAAAATGTCTAAAGAAATAATTGCATCATTGATTTTTGCACATTTAATAATTTAAAACCTACTTTTTAAAATGAGGAGCTGAAATGAAAAAGTTTGAACTTTGAGGAGCTCTCAAGTTAGTGCCTCCTGTTCTTTGCAGAGGGAAATACCAAGTACTTTAAAATTCCTGGACACTATAAATCCATCTTACAAAATCAGGTCCTGTCAGTATTACTAGTTTCTTCTTAATATTTTATATGTATTATTAAACTTGTTTTTGTATCATTCTAATATTCATTTCTACACTTGATCTTAGTCAAAAGGCTGAGAAGCAATATATTCATTTCTTCAAATAATGAACACCTACTGAAAAATGTCATAATTTTCATGATTCAAGAAATTCAAAGTTTAATAATAGGGACAATTAATGGTATTAAAATCTTATTAAGTAGTAGGCATTATGTTAAGTACTTTGTGTAAATTATATCATTTAATTATCAAAACAACCCTGGGAGAGGGAATAATGGTTTATTCCCATTTCAAAAGTAAAGGTATGGGACTCAGGGAGTGTAAATCCTTTTCTCATTGGCACATGGATAAAAAGTAAGAAAACATGTATTTAAATACATAAAATATGACTCTAGATACTTATTTTTAATTATCATTATCAAAACAGCTTCCTTGACCTGCTATAATTTACACGAAGGCAAGGCAAACAACACATATAAAAGTGATCTCAAGTGTTTGAAATTACTAAATGCCACCAGAAAATATAAAGTCAATAGAGGGTTTTTTTTGAAATACAAAGTTTAAATCTTTATTTAGTCCTAACTCATTATTTTTGTTATTAACATGATCAACAATTTTTTTTTGGGGGGGGACCAGGCATCCAACTCGGGTCCTTGTGGGTGCAAGGTAGGCGGCAGAATCAGTGAGCTAAATCCCTGGCCAGATCAATAATATTTTTAATGTAATCCACTTTTTGGTTTATTTTTTATTTTAGTTTATTAGTAAATGTTTGCCATACATAATATTTATATTCTTTGTGGGAAGTTGGTCATGTACATAACACATTTCCATGCCTTTTTTCATCCCCTTTCCCTTCCCTTTCTCCTCCCTCTACCCATCCTTTGATCACCTGGCTAAAATTCTTTGCAGTATAGCTTTCTAACTCACATGGAGTGAATGGAAATGAGAGTGACTATATAAACATATTGTCTAAAGAAAATTTGAAAGCAAAAATAGACCAACTAAATGTCATATGCTTTTTATTATCACATTTGTCAGTGGACAATTCTAAACATGATAATAAAAAATCATGCCCTGCAACACCATACCAGTAAATAGGACCCAAAATGGAAATCTAGCGGCTTTCTATAAAAGTAACCATAATAATAAAGTGTAAGTGCAATGAAAACAGTTTATTAAGTTCTAGTTTGAAAAAGTCCTGGTTTGACTATGACCTATCAAAATCCAGAGAAATTATTTGAATGTCAGAGAAGCTATATCTCCCTATAATAAAACTTTTCATAATAATGGAACTGAGAAGAACAAAAGGGAATTTAACAGGACATCATTCCTCACTAGCCATTCTATGTCAGCCAGCACATGTTCACACTCTATTTGAACTATGTGGCCTGCAACCCACAGCTTACTGTCTTGTGTCATACATACCACAATTTGGTAACATTGTCCTCCTCCATGTAAACTATGAGAAGCAACACATTTCCTGTTATGTTCCTCCGACGTGCCAAGATTGTATCACTTTATACTATATTTTGACACTGCAACTTTAGGGAGAAGGTATTTATTTAGTGTCTATAAATTTATTTGATATTACATTTCATGAATACTTATGAGAATCCTAGGAGTGTGAGGCAATTCAGGAGAAGTAGCAGTTATATGTTAAATTTAGGGCATAGTTGGATTTGTGAATCCAGAGACAAATTTAAACATGGCAGGTGATACTATGTTTTTTAAAAGTAGGACTAAATATATTCAATGGTAGATATGAATAATTATTATGTTTTTGACAATAGCTCTATAGAATTGTTTGTATAATTTTATATAAAGAAATGAATACTAATTACTCATATCAAAAATGATAAACTTTCACAAGTTGGTAAGATTTGTTTCTTAATTATTTTATAGAATATCCACTTTTTGGTGTAGAAAAGCTTTCATATATTTTGGACAAAAAATATTCATATCATATCAAATTATCTTTTTCAAGAAATCTTTCCATTTTCATTCTTTAGCCATGACCTCTTTCTTGATTCTAAAATTCAGATACCTTGTTTAGAATTCTGTTTGAGTCTGACTTCTTCAAAACAGACTAAAGCAGTACAGACTAATCTTCAAGGATAACCTTCTACTGGATTGAAACCCTTGATGATAGAAATTATGTTATTCATATTGAAATATGGTAATTATTGAGTAGTAAATATTTCATGATTAAATGAAAATGAATAAGTATATTTAATTTTTGAATCAGGTATTTTCTCTTTCCTGATTACTGTCGTTTATAATATAAAATATTATGTATTTATATAGTTGGATCAAGTTGGTTTCCTTGAAAATTTCAGGATGTGTGTGGGGGAGGGTAGATTGTAAGTAGACAGTAGATACCAAGTGTGCTTTTGGTGAATGAAGACATTTCTTAGAAGCTAACTCTATATAAGCAATAAAGAGCTGGAATAGTGCTTTTCAAAAAGATGTCTGAACTGCTTTCTTATTCAAAACTTCCTCACAATCTAAATAAAGAGTAAAAAGTACAAGAAATCTATTAATACAGAAAATTGGTTCTGGTCAATTGTTCATAAATTGTTTCTATTAAATATGGATGAATAAATGGTCATTATGTACTTTAAAATATGCTTGATTATTGAAAATAGAGTGTGTGTTCATGCTAATATTACTTACTGTTGGTATGCTTTCAAAATCTTTACCATGCTGAACAGGAAATTACTAACACTATTTTGTCCCAATGTAATGAAAAATTTAAAAGCAGGAAAGCATTACTTTCTGTTTTCAGAAACAGAAATTACTTTCTGTTTTATGAAACTGGTTAGTCGACCAGTGAGCTTCAATTGTCCATATCTTTTTTGGAAAGATGTAGTTATGTCTTGGTACTATATACTGTATTTGTTGGCAATGAAACACATGCAAGAGATGAACATGCTAAAGATTTTAGTTTAGAATAATTAAACCTAAAGTAATTATGTTACTCTGTTGGCCAAAGGTGTGATTGTCATCCAAGAACGATTGATGTGCGTGAGGCGAGAGGGTGGGAGTGCCAAACTTAAGATTCGGGACTTTTATCAGCTATTCAGGAGCTGAAATTTGCAGCTCCTTTATTGATAGAGCAAAAGTATTTATAGACCTCGTTCCATTTTTTGGCTTAGTAATGTGACTCAGTAATTTTCAGCATGTTACTGACAGATGGAAAGTGCTCACTAACCATATTTTTGAAATAGCGTGTGTGATCATTAATTAAGATGTGTCAACTTAATTCAGTAAGAACCTCCCAGCAGATTAGTAAAGCTCTAGATATGTTTGTAGATGATTGACATGTAGGCCACAAACTAAAGACCACCACCCAATATGCAGGTGGCACCAACAAATAGGCTTATAGCCTGTACGGAATAAAGATAAAGAAGATGAAGCCTTTCCTTTTTCCTCTTTGGAAGAGTTCTGGTCTTTATCATTGCCTTTGGACATTTGTCTCCAGTTCCTTCAGGCTTCCAGTGTAGACCTGTCAAACTGCCAATGCAGACCTATTGGTTTTCCAACACAGATTTCCACCAGGCTCTGTAGTGAGCTCCAAACTTCAACTTCTGAGTGGATCCTTGGGCTCTCCAGCCCCTAGATGTCCATTCCGCATTCTCCCACCCCTAAATTTCCTGGTGGCTCTGCCAAGACCACTTTGTAAATCCTTTTATGAATATAAATATTAATAATATAAATATATTTGTTTCTCTAGTGAACCTGATATGGCATGGAATACATTTCTAAGTTACAATTAAAGAAAGGACTGGGAATGGCAAGTCTACTCAGTTCCATCCATAGATCATATATGGTTATAAAGTTCACTGATTATTTGTGTGGAAAAGGATCACTAGATGTCATCATATGAAAGTAGAGCTACATCTGTCAAACCCAATCAAATCAAACAAGTAAGAAGCAAGTAAACAAAAAGTCACATTTCTAGTAAAATCCTCATTCTATATATTAAGCCTGTTTTTATTCTCTCCAATAGAAATTATGATGCCTAACATTATCATTTATGAAAATACTGTGCTTAGAGACACTGAAAATAACTTCTTTCACCACGTTCCTCCACCCAAATAATTCAATTATTTCAATGTCTTCACATGAGTGAGATTTTTCATTCTTTTTTTTCCAGCTTTACATCTCTCCTCTGAAATCTTGCCAAAACCCATGCTTTAGTTATGAGAAAAAAATGCAGTGCTTTTCATTAGATTATGTACGATGATCTCACCATTCTCCATCATTTGTGCCTGCTTTTGTATTTTAATATTGCTTCCTATTAGAAGCAAATAAAACCAATATTTACAGTGTTGATCTTTGACCAACTTGTATTGTCTCCTACTCCATCCAAAATTTTTGAGATTTTTGCATACCTTATGGCATTCAATGTCATATATTTACATACTTGCACATCATTGCCTTTTTAAATGATCTAATGAAAACCTGTTATGAAGTTTTGTAATTGTTCAATTTATTACAGATATGTAAAAATTTGAGGAATGAGTAAAGAAAATAAACAAAAGTAAAAAAGCTTATATTTTGTTCTACCAAATTTATGGTATATTCTCTCATAAGTCTGGGCTAAAGGGCTCTAGTTTTCTTTTCAGGGTTTATTTATGTTTTTCTTTTCATTTTTATGTAAGTACTGATTTCTTCCAAATAGTTCAAAAATGTAGGTTGAATTAGTATGCAAAATTGACTTTAATTGTAAGAAGTTTGTAATATATAGAACAGCTAACCTGTCCTGTCAAATCTGTACAGTGACACATGAATCTTCATATGCAGAAAGGAAAGTGAACATGTACACGACACATGGACAAATTCATGGAAAAGTTCAGGAGCTCTGGAGTTATTAGGAGCAAGACTCCATTTGTGATTTTAACATTTATTATTTGGGTAAATTTTTCAGATCATTACTATTTCTTCATTTATAAGTTGGCTCAATATATTTAGACTTAGAAAATTGATTAGAGGGTTAAAATAATTCTCTGTATATGAATATCTAGCACATAGGAGGCCCTTAAAAATAGCTCTGGACACATATTGCTCAACACTTAGCATTGAAATGGGCTAAAGCACCCAATTATTCATTTTTTAATGGAGAGTGAAGGTAACAAGTAAAATATGTCAGCAAATAATATACAATTTTATAACACTGAAATACAATTTTTCTTCGTAATTTTGCATTTCTTGTCACAAGAGTAGAAAACTAAATGACAAATTAGAATTCTCAAAGAGTTTATAACTTCAGATAAAATATATCCAGTACAATAATTAATGTTAACTGGGCATGTGACACATATTAATTTTTAGATCTACATTGTATACCTTTTACAAAAGCTTACAATCACAATTCTGTATATGCACTATATTTTTCTGAGGCCTGTTTATTGGGACAACAACTTTACTTAGGGACAGTTGGCATATAGTAAATTACAAAATTTTAATAGACATAATTTGATCAGTTTTAACAAGTGTAAATGAAAGCCTTGACATATCTCTATAATAATCAAGGTATTGAATATATTTATCAGTACCAGGAATTTCCCTCTTACCATTTCCTACATCAGTACCACTGTATGCCACCACTTAACTTTCAATCCCCAAATACTAGTGTGCACTTATATAAAACTGTGTTTTACTGTGTATTAATATTTGCCACCACTGAGATAAAATACCCTACCTCTGCAACTTCAAGAAGGATAAGATGGGGATTAGGGTCTGGGTATTTAGCTCAATGGTTTTGCTGCCTGCTGTGTAAGCACAAGGACCCGAGTTCTATCCCTGGTGGCAAAAAAAAAAAAAAAAAAAAAAAAAAGGATAAGATTATTTTTGCTCATGAGCTCAGAAGTTCAGTCCATGCATGGTCAGCTGGCTCTAACACAGAAATGGCATGGTGAAGGACATTGTGGAAGAAAGTTACCTAACACATACCAGCCAGTAAGCAGAGAGAGAAGGAAGGAATTCGCAATAAAAACCTTTCCTCTTTTAAGTTGTGGGTGTCAGGTACTTTATCCCAGTGATGGACAAGTTGAATGACACAGAAGTAGACCCAGAGGGGTCCTATTGCTGTGAATATACATGACTGTGTGGTTCAGAAGCCTTTGGGACAGGTTTATTTGAGGAATTTGGATAGGTTTGGAGATGCAGGCTAGAGGACTCCTAGAATTCTATAAGCCAAGCTTTATGGGTGATTCTATTTGGAAGTTGAGAAAACCAGAATGCTGATAAGAATGCAGGTGGTAAGTCCCAGGTTCATGGAGTTTCAGATAAGAATAAACACTGTATTGGAAACTGTACTTCAGATCATATCTATTTCATTTTGGCAAAGAATTTGTTTACATTTTTTTTTTCATACTGTAAGACTTTGTGTAGAGCTGATTTAAAAGGTGGCAGTAATTGATCAGTTGGAGGAAATTTCAAAGCAGCCCGAAATTCAGCTGTTGCATGAATAATGCTGCCTGCTTTTAGCCAGATCTATAGTGAGGATAAAGAGAAAAAAGCAGAGGTGGATGATCTGAGATATTTACATTTTCACCAAAAAGGAAAAGCTAACACCATTGGGGTCCAAGAGAGTAGGGTTGCTGGAAATATTAGCATTGAAAAGAACACTGGTACTTTGTATCAGGGCAATAGAAAATGATGGCTTGAAGGTATCTCAGTGATTGAACCATCCCACCATTTGCAGTCCTAAGTGTGGAAAAGGATAAACTACTGTATTTTGAAAAACTTTGCTTTGAGAAGAGAACTACAGCATATCCTGCTCAGTCAGGGATGCCTAGGTAAATATATCCCTGAGTTCAGCCATTCAGGCCATCATAGGCTGCTGCAGCAGCCATGATACAAGCAGGCCAGGGTATTGGTTGATCTGGCAACAGACTTTGGCATCATTCATGTGGTCGTGGTTTTCCTGGAATGCAGGAACCGTGGGTTCATGAAGGCTTCAACCAGTATTTCAAAGGAAAGCCTGAGAGGCCAGACAAGGAGATCCTGAGGGAACAATATATAAAGCTGTGAGAGTAAAGATGAAGATGCATTAGATCTCAGGAAGTTGGAGATGCCACGAATGCAGACCTTCTGCCTATGAAAGCTGAGGGCAGCATGCTGAGCCAGCAGATGTGAGAGGCCGTATCAGCTGTTGCTTCCAAGGCTGTATTGGAAGAGCTCCCCAAGGTTTTTAAAGCTCATATCTCACAGGCTCTAAGTGCTGGTCATTGAGCTACAAGATTCAAGATTTCTACTGCTAGTTTTCAGTCTTCTTTTAGTCTGATTTCTTTCTATCAGCCATTCCTCCCTATTGGAAAAGGGATATTTACCCAGTACCATTCTGTGTTGGAAGTATCACATTCTCTTTTTGATTTTGATAGGGGCTCATAGCTAAGAGTTTGTCTCGAGTCTCAGAGGATACTTTGGACTTGGAGTTTTTAGCAATGCTGGAACTGTTAAGACTTTGGTGATTCTTACAAATGAACTAAATACATTTCACATAATGAGATGGACATGAACATTTTTGGGACAGAAGTAGAATGTTATGATTTATATATAAAATGTACCTCAAAAGTCTACATTTGAAGGTTGGTCCTTGTTGTAATAAGATGGACAATGCAAGCATCACCTGAAAGGGTGTGTTCTTTTCTCCAACTCCTCCATTGTCTGTGCTTCCATGGGATGAACACCTTTTTCTCTGCTATGCTGTTCTTTCATATCATTTTTGTTTTGGACCCAACTGACCATAGACTGAATCCTCTAAAACTATGAACTAAAGTAAACCTCTCCTTCTTTAAGCTGTGGATTTGATATAAATTGTTCTAGTGACAGAAAAACTGACATAAATTTCTCACTCTAAAATGTAGGGATAGGATAATAGTAAGGAATCAGACCAAAGAAAACTAAAACCCAGTAGGGCAAATATTAATTTCTGTAGCTCCATATCCAGTGTCCAAGGGGTATAGGTGGTGAGAAGTGAGTTCCAAAGAGTTTGAGCAGCCCTGCCTCTCTGGCCTTGCTGGTTATAACTCATATAGCCTCTCTTTTGGGCTTTCTCCTCTTAATGGCCATTACTTTTCTCAACCCATTTTTCGTGTTTCTAGCATCTCAAACATCCTGAGGTTTCCACTGCACCTTTGGCTTTATTTTCACAGCTGAATGGTTTACTCCCTCCATGGTCATATTTTTTTTTTATAGGCAGCTAGATAGGTAGAAATTAATAGGCAGTCAGAGAGGGACAGGCCCTGGAGGAAGTCAGTGCAAATTTGAGAACACATCAAAATTATGACTGGAGATGCATCCAAAGAACCCAAGGCTTTGAGATTAGTCATAAGGGCTAGGCTTGCATACTTAAGAGATGAATGGAAATGTGAGATTATATTGTAATTGTTTTCACCCAGTCCATTCAGTCCAGATATGCATCAGACACCCTGGTAGGTGAGCAGAACACCTGGACTCATCCCTTCCTAAAATTTTCCTGTTTTAGAAGTCATACATAAGCCAAGGTTAATGATGTCAGCCATATACCTTTGCTACGTGCCCCACTTCCCTATTGGATCAATACTAGCTAACAGCGATACTTGTATTCCTATAGGTTGATTGTAGTTTGACCCACATTGTACCTAAATTGGGACTTTGCTATATAAATTACCCTTAACAAAGGGTCTCGGTGGCATCCAACTTGGGACTCCTCCTGTCTCTTAACTATTCTCATTTCCCAGTAAACCTTTCCTAACCTTAACCTATTTTGTCCTTTGGCATTCATTCTTTGATTTCAGGGAACATGAACTTGGCACATCTGACATCTAACAGATTGGGAATTTTATTTCTCCTATACCGTTATAACCAGGCCCCCAGTCCTTCCCCTGAAACCTGATCAGAAGCCTCGAGGACAGCACAACTCATACATTCTGCATGCCTGCAAAACCAGCACCACGTGGATGTGATCAACATCTGCTGCCAGCTCAAGGAGTGGCTGCACCATGGCTTGGACCTTGGCTGCAGAGGCCTCTAGCCTCTAATGTTTGGAAAGTGAACTTGAGGAAACTCTTCTCTAGGCAAGCCAAAGTGAACGGTGTACACTGAGGCTCTATGCTGACAACAGTATCTTTTAATGAACATTATACATCCATGAGCCTGTGATCAGGGGAGTCTGGCCAATGCCTCAGATGCACTCAAGGCATTATTCCTACTGTCCTGGCATAAAGTATTTAGCTTCTTTTCAATGGAATTTATGGTTTAAGCAACTATGCTCTCCTTGAGCCTAACTTTTCCACATACTTTCTTTTTGACCAAATTGCAAAATTTTCAAATCATTCAGCTTTGCATTTTTATCCTTATTCTCACTGTAGACTTGGCTAAAAGTTACCAGGATAACCATTGCTGAATATTTGGCTACCTCAAAATTTCCTCCAAAAGACCAATTAGTTTGCCACCTTTAATTTCACCCTTCCATAAATTTTTAGGACATGAGCAAAATAAAGACATTTTTTGAGTGCAAATTGTAACACCCATTATCTTTAGGTCATTTTCCAATACAGTCTTCATTCCCATCTGTACCCTCATGAAATTGACCTTTACTGTCTGCAATCCTATCAGAATTGTGGTCTTCTGAGCTTCCATTAGAATTTCTCATTAGGTTCTGC
This sequence comes from Heterocephalus glaber, assembly GCF_000247695.1. Next base: position 40,191,029 of record NW_004624732.1, on the reverse strand, counting down.
TTACAAGCATTCTAAATGTTCTCTAACTTCCATTTCCAAACCTTTCCAAACTGCTCCTGCAAATTGATTCTAAAAGCTTCTACAACTCATTGTCATTTATGATCAAAGAAAGGATCCTAATTCTCTGATTCAGGTTTTCTGTTTTAGTCACTTTGCAGTCACTGGGCATAATACCCACCATCTGCAGTTTAAAAGAGGATGGGTTTATTTTGGTTCTAGGATTTAGAGAGTTTTATCTATGCATAGCTGGCTATCTCCAACTCACAAACAACATGGTGGAAGAGCCTAGTGAAAAAACTGATTCATGGGAGTCAGGAAACAGAAAGGAATAAAAGAAAAGGTGGAAATGCCTCCAGTCACCCACCTCTTTCAACCAGGTCTGAGTATGAGGCCTCCGTGATCCAATCCTCTTGCAAAAACCCATTTTTGAACACATGAGACTTTGGGTGAAATACTTTAGATTTAAACCATAACATGAAGTATAGATTCATTTCATCTGTGTCATTTCTCTAGCTTAGCTATGTTGAGACTTATCAATATTGATAGTTATGTAAAATATGTATTTCTTAATACTGATGAAAAGAATTGTGTTATGTTGATTTACATATTATTTTTCTCACCAATATGTGATCATTTAAGTTGATTTCAATTTTATTATGTTACAGATCAATCCTGTATGACCATTTTGGTATTAGTGTGTGTATAAACACATGCCTTCTTTAGGATCAAAGGCTGGATCAAAACTTAGGTGTTTTTAATTTTTAAAGAAAGTACCAGGCTCATTTGCAGAGTTGTTGTACCAGTTCCATATTTAAATTAATGTTTAAATTTCCTATACACTCTTGCCTATAGTTGTCACTTTAAATTTTTTTTAATTTTTCATTTCTAATAGATGTGTGGTAATATATCACTATCTCACTATACTGTGTGTTTGTGTGTTTGGTAGTAGTGGACATTGGAGCCAGGACCACATTCATGCTAAGCACTGCTCTAGCGTTTAGCTGCATCCCTGTCATTGCAATTTGCATTTTATTTCATTAATAAATTATGATGCTGCACAACATTTCATATACATTTTTTGGTATCTTTATGCCTTCTTTGGTGAAGTTGATGTTCAGATAGTATTCCAATTTTTTAATGGACTCAATTGTTTTGGGTAATCGAGCATTGCATAATTTTATATCCTGAGTCTAAGTAATTTTTCAGATAAGTGTTTTATAAGTATTTTATTCATTATCTGTACCTTCTCTTTTCATTTTCATCCTTTTTTATAAAAGCATAACTCGCTTATTTTATTGGACTTTATTTGTGTAGATGCTGAGGTTACTGATAAATCTTTCTTCTTTTCTAAACAATATAACTACTCCTTTCTATAAATTTCTACATAAGTGCTTTAGCAGTATCTCAGACACTTTGTACACAGACATACACACATATATGTTTACTTTTGGTCAGTTCCAACTGCTTTTTTGCTTCACTTTTTCAAAATTTGTATTTTTTAGACTTGCATTGTGTAGTTTTTAAATAATGGGGACATTTTAGATATTTGTTTGTCTCTAATTTAGTTCTACTGGTCTCATAGTGGATATTTTGCATGATTTAACATGTTTTGAGACATTCTTTTTGCCCAGAATGTGGTCTGCCTTGATAATGTCTCCGTGTATTTGAAAACATAGTATAGTGTTCTGCTGTGTGGGAAGTCAGGTTTTTTACATTTTAATGAAATGAAGTTAGGTATTGTGCTGCTTAGATCTTTTATGTCCTTACTGATTGTTTATGTATGCACTTATTCTAACAATTATAAGGCTTTTATAAAATGTCTAACTGTATTGTTCACTTGTCTGTTTCTCTGAGATTCTACAAGTTTTTGATTCATGTATTTTGACATTTTGTTACTGGTACATAAAATTTTACAATTATGATTCCCTTGATAAAATGACCTATTCATCATTAAAGAATGTTATGGGGCTTTTTGTTATGATGTCTACTTTTCTGATATTTTTGTGGCCTTTCCAATTATCTTTTAATTATTATTAGCATGAAATGTCAATATTTTGTGCAATAGGGTGGGTGCTCAAAAATTTTCCTGTGAGTAGCAGAAATATGAAATAACTGAACCAGGGCCTGCCTTCTAACAACACATTTAACTATGAACTCAGGTATGTCTGTATTCTAATTGACCTACAGGAAAGGCTAGATTACAATGGGATATTTCAATATTTAGATTTAGCTATGTTAGGAATAGCATAAAAATAGTGGTCCTCTAATGCAAGAGACCAGTTCAGTGCATAAGAATCACTAGGCCTTACAGGGAATGAATATCCTTGGTGAGAAAACTATGAGCCAAACCTGACTTTGTAGACACTATAACCAGAATATTGTCTATTACAGCAATTTTCTTCTTAGTGCAGCTACTCCCTTAATCCTTCAAGGAGAGTGTTGTGAGAGAGAAGAGTTATGTGGGGGCAATATTAAGTACTATTACATAGGCAAGAACTCTGCTTCTGTTTAGGACTCAGGCCAGGCTACAAGAAAGAGTGAAGAGAAGATAAGATGAGAAATGGAAACATTTCTGTTTTATGATAAAATCTACCCCTTCCACATAAAAGCACTATCACACTCAAGATATATTTTTATTAAATAACTCACTATTATATGCAATCAACTTCCTGCACATGTTGATTGTTTATGTGATTTAAAACAACTAGATCAGAACAACAAAAATAATATTCTTTTCTTCTTATTATGAGAGGCCCAGGGCCACAAATTTCATTCTTTTTATAGAAGAGAATGTTAAAAGTCAATACGTATAATTTTTAGTCACTCTTAACCATAGAAGGGAAATTTCCAGTTCTTGAGTACAGAGGTGATATTTTTCCACAGGGAGCGAGTGTGGTGGAGAAACAGGCATGTATTAAAGAGATTTTCAGGAAACACATAATTTTTTAAAATAAGATATGTTTATTATTACATATCCATCAGTGTGGCTTTCAATACAACTTGAAATATGGATATCATCCTAGAGACAATCAGTTTTCCAGTGCTTCTTATTTGATACACATTACTGCAAAGCCATTATAAAATACTGAGGAGGTATTTGGTTAAAAAAATAAACAATAAATTATAGTGCCCATATAAATAAACTTTTGTTATTGAATAGAAGTTTAACAGTATTTACCTGGTAATTCTTGTGTTAATTAGAAAACATCAATTCATGTATTTACATACTTTTCTTTTTATATTGCTATCACCTTATATCATTTTTTTCAGATATATTTATGAAGTCATTCTTTATTGTAGCAGGTAGTTTGAGGAAAAGATTGTACTCAATTTTTGAAAGTCCAATGAACCTCTAAATATTTTAAATTAAACCCATTATCAATGAAAAACCTATGAATATACATAATTTGCATATCTCCCCTACCCTTTTATTTGCAGTTTCTATACTTTCTCGTGGCAGTAAAATAATTCTCTCAAGTTAAGGAACTAAAAGGGCAATACAATTCCCAATGAAAGTGACCTTTTTTTGAGGGAGTTAGAAAAAATAGCACTAAATTTTTAATCCCATTAGGAATGGAATTCCCTTTTTATCAATAATAGACATCAGTGCTGCAAATTTTCTGAAAAGGAATAACTTAATTTTGAACCAAGATCTCATGCTGAGGTGGAGATGATATTTTGCTTACTGTGGAACAAATATTTTTCTAAATGATACCACAACTAGCATTATTACTGGTATATGAATATCTGCCAAGTGAATACAAATCATTTTAAGGTATGCTGTCTTTCTTCAAAAGTGTTTTTTAATGGTATTTGCATATAATTTTAAAATAATGAATGTCTTCTTGATGAGTTGCTTTTAGTTTTGGCTTTTAGAAAGGTCCTTTCATTCTCCAGCTAAGTGTCAGTCAAAGCAAATTAAAATTGTTTAACTAATTCCTCCTTAGGTTCAGTGTAGCATTTTAGCAGGAAATAGAAGAGGTTCTTAGTGACAGATTTCCTTTTGCAAATCTCAGTTTAGATCTGTTTTAAGGGGATTTTCTCTGAAGCAAACACTATTAAACAACAACAGAAAAGGAAAACCAATGTTAATATATTCACAGTACATAAGTTACTAAAGACTTATTTGACTTTATTATTTTTCCTTAAGTTTTCAAATAGAATATTGAGGATGTCAAGGCAGTATTTTAGGCCAAGTATGACAGCACTGCTTGTGTGTGTGTGTGTGTGTCTTATTATATTTGCCTTAGTTTAAAGCTAAAACAGTGAAAGTGGCCTACCATTATTATATTTTCTACCAATATTACTTTTAGAGCTTCTTTCAAAGAACCATTTTTGCTGCAAAATATGTTTGTGAGGTTTTTAAAAAATTTTATAAGATTATGTCAAATGCTTATATTTTGTTGGGCTGTAAGTTAGAAGACATGTTTTCAAAACTTGAAATATTCTGCTATCATTCTGTATTACTTCATAAAGTTGCTTCATAAATCCTTCTGTAAAATGTAATTAAATAAATTGACACAACAAAAATGGTAAGGTATCTTCAGAATACTCATATATAGTATAATGCAATGTAAACATAGCAAATAATTTGGCAATATGTTTTATGGTCATATAATAGCAAGTCTCTATGAATTTCTATGACCTCGAGTTTTTCAGAGATAAGAAGCCATGATATACAATAAAATTATTATAAAGATTAAAATTTCATTTTTAAATGGTTTACATTACATATGACACCTATGTTCTTTAAGCCAAATTTACTTTCCTTCTACAACAAGTCTATTTTGTGAGGGTTCTGAGTCAGTAGCAGACCCACACTGTCTTAGAAATAGGAGTTGAGTACTCTGTCCTTAAAGTATACTTAGATGAGATTTGGTTTATTTATCATTATTTGAATAAATATTTTCCACAATTTAATATATCTTATTAATTTACATATGTCCTTGCATTTTCATTTTCTCTTAGAGCCCATTTGGAGTAACAAAAGAAACAGTTTTGTAAAAAGATGTTTAAGTATAGAAAATTCTAAACTAACTTACAAGCTGGTCACCAATGAAATTCGAACTGTAAAGTGAACAATTTATTTGCTTAAATATAGCATTGTTTCTCTCCTATGAGAAACTGAAAGGGTAAATAATGATCAAAATATACAATAGATATTGTGAAATAGAAAATGCTCTAATTGGAAGGGGAACATTGGAAGGGATGGGAGGGGCTGGGAGGGGAAAAGGGGAAAGGAAGGGAAAATTAAAAAAGAAAGAAGAGAAGGATAAATGGAAATGAAATTTTTGTGAAAAAAAGAGGAGAAGAGGGGATGAAAGGAGGGGAGGGGATTTGGGAAAAAGAAGAATCAAGATATATTATGTACAAGCACAAATTCACTATGGTGAATGTGATATATATATATATATATATATATACACACACACACATATATATGTCTTAAATGTACCAATAAAATTAATTTTAAAATAAAAACTAAAGGTGCATGAGATGAGGCCAGGTTCACACAAATAATAACAGCCCTGTAAAAAAATTATGTGTGAATGAAAGCACTTGGGAGGCAAATGCGATAATGATACTGGTAATAAATAATAGCAAAACTTAAAAAAAAGAATTGTTAAGTGAAGAAATCATGGAAAAATTTTTACAGCTAATTTTTTTGGGGGGATGAATTTAATGAAGAAAATTCCCAGTGAAAAACATTTCTTGAGAAGTCAGGATAATCCTTTGTAGACCAACCTATTGAAGCCTCTTTTGCAATCTGTTCTTTCATTTTCTCACGTGACTTTTGTGCTTGGTGGATGGGTTGTATTGAAGGGAAGGCTTTAGCTAAAGATACTGGTCACAGGATGATGAAGGTTTAGTCATTGGAGATAATCACAGTAAGCACAAGTCAGTAAAGGAGATGGTTAACTCCTACAGAGGTTTGTTTCTTCATTTTTTTTTTTTTTTTTTGATGCTCGGGATCGAACTCGGGCCCTTGCAGTTGCACAGTTGGTGGCGAAACCACTGAGCTAAATCCCAGCCCTTGTTTCTTCATTTGAATTGGGAATACCCAGTAGTTTCATTAGTTTTCAATGAATCTAAGGAATTCTTTACTGGCCGTGATCAGAAGTAAGAACAGAAAATGAGGTAACAGAAAGGTATGATAATTAAGTTTAACAGAGCTCTTAAAATATGCCAGGCACTTTCTTATACTCCTAGAGAAATGTTTAAATTGGATATTGATAATATCCAATAATATTGTTATTATTCTCTTTTCCTAATTAAGGAAACTGAGAATAAAAAGATAGCATGGCAAAGTGGAAACTAGAACATGATTAACCATGAATTTGAACTAGAGTCTGCCCAGCTCCAGTGAAAAGCATTGCTCAACGTAAGTGTCAGAGACCATGTGCCTAATTACAGTTCTGTCACTAACTAGCAGTATGAGCTGGGCCAGTCACATAAGGTCCCGAGGCCAGTTTTTATTGCTTAAACTTAAAAGCTTAAATAGCATTAATTATGAAGGTGTTTTTTTCTTACACATAGGAACTTAATTATCTGTGAATAGAAAGAATCTGTTCATATTTCATATAATAATGGCAATGGAGTAAATATTTTTTAATTTACAATCTAAATTGTCTTAATGATATGTTTTCATCCAAATTAATTTTAACATATGAGGCAGAAATATCATATGAAGAATGAATATATAATTCAGAAAGGTTTCAGTGTATTCTTAACTGAAACTTTAAAATTAATGATTTCTATTAAAATAATGAATTTAAGAAAATCTTTCCTCTTTCCATGTACTCATGGTCAAAATCAGTTTCTTTATTTTGTCAAAAAGGTTTTCATCATAACACAAGAAGAATTTGTGTAAATCTCTGGTGGAACAAAATTTAGTTCTTTGATCCTGAATTATTTAACTTTGGAAAACAAGAAATAAATTAAGAAGGGGAGGTACTAGAAAATGGCAAATTTAGGAAGATAGTACAGGTTGAGTAACCTTCATCCAAAATACTTGAGAAATACTTTTGACGAGAAGTGTTTCAGATTTCAGATTCTTTTTCAGATTTTGAAATATTTACATCTACATTGTGATATAGGCTGGAGATGCAACCCACATACAAACACAAAATTCACTTATGTTTCATGTACACTTTATACAGTTAGTCTGAAGGTAATCTCATACAGTATTTTAGTTTGCTTTTGTTTTAATTATGATTCATCATCATATGAAGTCAAGTGTGCAGTTTTTTATATGTGATGTCATGCTAGTACTCAGAAATTTACATAGTTAAGAGCATTTTTAATTTGCATCTTTGGATTGGGGATAACCAGCCTCTATGTGATAAGTGAACTGGGCAACATTGCTCTAGAGAAGTAGCACAGACATCCATTTTCTGGGTTCCTCTCTCCTTCCCTTCTGCTCAGTTACTGTTCCAGTCATAGGTCCAACCAGTACTGTAATAATGCTTTTCACCAGCTTTCACGGTGGACATTAACCTAATGATAATGAAGACATATTTTGAGATACAATGCACATTTAAAATCCTGATGCTTTTGTTTATCTTAGACCTAATAGATTATCCTATGAGGATCAATTCTGTTCCTTCATCGCTTGTAGTGATGTATTGAAGAACTGAAGGGATATTTGAGTGTCTAAATGAATGGAGACTTAATCATGATGTATATTATCCATTGAGATACTTTGTTTTCTGTATGTGTTCAATAGTTGTACTAAAATAAATTTTATTGGCACCTTTATTTGAATTCTCATGTAAATGCAGTTCAAGCATAGGTTTTTTGCATCTCTTTTATAGCTTGCTGTCTCTCTGGTGCATATGAGTCTACAGAAGGTCCAGCATTATTACAGATAGTAAGGAGACTTATTAAAAGGTGAATAAAGACATCTAACAAGGAAGTGCACTATTAAGGTTTTTAAAGACGTTTGGAAGTAAAGCCAAGTGAGCATTCACATACACTAAGCCGAATCCTAAAAGAAAAAAAAAAAATACCTTGCTGACTAGGCAACCAATGAGGAAATAAGATAAAGGATAATGTGATCATTTATGGATAAGTAGCACCTTGTTGAACTATGAGTCAAGTAAGGGTCAGGTTCTGTGCTGATTGATAAAAAGAGTGTGGGAGACAGAGACAGAGAGACAGAGAGAGAGAGAGAGGTGCATAATGTTGTAAATGAGCTATGTACTTAAATGTAATGTATGCCAGATTATGAAGAAAAAACAGTTCAGAAATAACAAACCCGGTCACTGAAGGCTTTGAAACAGTGTTTATATTTATCTTAGAGTGTAAAATGTGCTCAGTACAGGAACATCGCTTTTTGCTCTCTGATGTAGACATTCTGTAGCTTCAGGACTTTATGATGAAGGTAAACTTGTTTTCTTAAATTATCTTTGGCACAAGTTTGGTATGCATATAATTCTAATCATCACTTAAGAGTCCATAAAACTGAGATACTACTATAAAACGATGAAAGAAGAAAGCAATTGGAAAGATCTGTTTTGGGTAATGATTTATGTGCTTTGCATAATAGTTTACAATGCACTTATTGGAGTCAGATGATGTGGACCCAACTCCTGGTCCCACAGATTTGGACTTTGGGAAACATAATTTATTGTAACATGAGCTATAGTGTAATTTTTCTATATATTCAGTATATATTCTTAATTGAATTCCTAACAGTCTTGAATCTAACATACAGAAAACACACAGTTAAACACTGTGTTCTTATTACTTTTTAAAAATTAACATATGAACTGAAATCTGAAAATAGTAATATTAATTGTAAAAGACTGCCAACAGTATCATTTACTTACATACCTTTACATAACAAACCTTTTCTGTAAATGGCAATGTTGTGATAAAACACAATTCTAATTGCTATGCTAGACCTCTATTTTCTTACTCTTTTTCAAGTACTATGGTTTGAACCCAGGTCTTTCACACTAAATTTCTTTTCTTTTTTCTTTTCTCTTCTTTGAGAGTATTGCAATATTTGACAATATTGCTAAGTTTTTAAGATGCCCAAGTAGGGCTGAATTTATGATTCCTCCTGCCTCTGCCCCTATACAGTGCTGGAATTAAAGTACTACCATGCCTAGCTCTCTTTGTTATTTCTAGCCAATAAATGTAGCCAATATATGTAGTCAATAAATCAGATTATTGACTTAAATTCAGTACATCTTGTCAAACCTGCATTTTATTTTGCATACATTATTGTCTTTCAAGTATAATTTTGGCCTTTTTACTACCTACTACATACTTTATCAGTATATGCCACTTTAGTAGCTTTGTAATCATGAACAAGAAAACCGAGAACATGAAAATCATCCAGAATATAAAGACTGAAGTATAAACCATGGCAGGTCCAAAATTTGTATTTCTACATTGTCACAATCACTTAGCAGTCCCTCAAATCTCTCCTTTCTTTTGCTAAAAGTCTCTCTCTATTATATAGATAGATAGATATTATATTATATATATATATATATATATATATAGAGAGAGAGAGAGAGAGAGAGAGAGAGAGAGAGATCTGATATATAAAGGCATTTTGTCCAAGCAAAGCTTTGTCTAATAGTATGCCCTGTCTGTCCACTGGAATCTCGCTCTGACCTCTCCCTCTGCTCTCCTTGAGTTTGCTTGCTTATTCCACTCAACCATCTGAGACTCTTTTTATTCCCTTAGACTCCACTTCTGTTTAATCCTTTAAAATGCTTCTCTTGCTGAGGTGTTCTTTCTCCCAAATAATGATATGCCTCAATCCCTCATCATTGAATTTCAAGCTTATTTTCTTAATATATTGTCTTCAGAGTATCCTGTTTGTAATTCTCCCTCCAAAGCACATTTCCTAGCCTCTTCTTTATTTATCCCTGTAAGACTTCTTACCTTCCAATAAACTTTTACAAAAAATCTTGCTGGTTTCCCAACCCCACTCAGCCATTAGCATGTAAGCTTAATGGGAACAAGGATTTATGTCTCTTTCAATCATCGGTGTATTCCAAGCTCAGAGCAGTACATAGTGCATGGTGGGGATTAATACGAATCTGTTGAGTAAATGATTGCAAAAATCGCAAGTTGGGTTTTCCCAGAATTGGACCTGCACCAGCAAGGATAGGAATGCAAGAGGAAGAGGGACATTTGGAAGATAATTCTGGAAACCACCAGTAAGGAAGTGGGCAAGTATATCAGGGACGCTAGGGAATCAGTAAAAGTACATTATTGATCAGACTGTCACAGGGATAGAGCTAACCTCCCTAGGAACTCTGAAAGATAGTGTCAAGCCTTTGAAACTAAATGAGAAGGAGAAAGGGAAGGGAGAGGAAGGCATTAATGCTACTAAAGGCACTTCGAATTTGCTCTCAGTCAGGACTGACGTCTTACACATCACATTCATATGCCAGAACAGGGCTGTGTTGCTTGGTAGTTCAAGAACCATCAGACACAACCACATTTGAGGAACCTCAAACAGCTCAAGGTCTTATTAGTGGTTGAACTCCCAGTGCAGTTTTTGTGTTAGTTACTTTTCTCTTGTTGCTGAAACAAAATATCTGACACGCAAAGGTAAAAGGAAAAGGGTTTATTTAGCTCACACTTTGTTGAGGTTTCAGTCCATAATCAGCAGACTCCAAGGTAGAGTGACACAAGGCAAAGGAGTATCATGGAGAAGAAACAATTCATTGCTGAAGACAGCAAAAAGCAACAAGGGACTTTAACAGTGTCTTTCTGCCCCTTTTATCCCATCCAGACTACTGGGTTTAGGCCATGCCAAACCAATCACTCACATGTAGTGGTTTAGTAATCACAGGCCCTTAATCCTAGCACACACATTCCAGATTTAGCTACCTTGAAAAAGACTGCATGAGGCTTTGGGGGGAGATGAGCTAGCACATAAGCCACAACATTCCGCTCAAGGCCCTCCAGAGACTCATGCACATCCTTGTACGCAAAAGGTATTTAGTCTATCTCTAAGAGTTGTCAAAGTCCTGACAGTTTCACCACTGATGAAAATTCCAAGTCCAATATCTCCTCTGAGATTTAAGGCAAACTCAGCCGCAAGCCCCTGTACAAATGAATAGAAAGTAGTTACCATGGCTTCTCTCTTGGGCCTGTTTTACTCCCTCCTTGTAGCTTTCCTCAGACAATCCATGCTCCTGGCTTCTCCAAACTTCTGTGCTCTCCACTGTACTTTTGGGCTCAAATTCACAGCGTCACACACTGCACTGTGTGGGGCACACTCCCTGTCCTCCCAGGTCTTCTTCTGAAATCTGGGTGGAAGCCTTCACGACCCAACAACTCTTAGATTCTGCACCTAAAACCAGCACCAAGTGGTTGATGCCCAGGTTTGCTGCCAGGTGGAGCAGAAGCCAGGCTTTCTTCTCTTTTGGCTGTAGGGATTGAGTGCCTGAATCACTGAGCACTCTGAATCAAATTTCAAGAAACAAATTCTATAGCCTGTTGCATTCTGGAACATGGTGCTCTGGGGCTCTCTCCTCAGAGCAAAGCCTTTCACTTTTCCAATTTTAAGTCTGTAAAGGGTGGAGTCCTGCTGCTTCTTGTGATGCCCTCAGATCATCTTTCCTATTTTCCTGTTCCTTCTCAGAAATCAAGATCTCCTCTGCTCTATCTTTTTTTTTTTGTATTAAATTCTTTTATTGGTACATTGTAGGTATACAACACAATTACATTTCTCATTGGGAATTGTACCTTTACAT
>NW_004624732.1:40159161-40173787 GCF_000247695.1 Heterocephalus glaber | reverse complement strand
GGTGGCCCCAAAACCCCTTCCTCTGGACCAGGAGCAGTGGGACGACAGCTCAGAAGCCCCTACCTCTGGGCCAGGAACAGTGGGACTCAGTACCTTGGTCTGGTGGTCTGTTGTTCTCTGCGTCTTCGTAGCGTGGAACCAGGTGGCTGCCTGTCTGCAGCGGGGTGATTTGGTGTCTTCCACGTGACTCAGGACCTCAGTAGGGTGTGCACAGACCTGCCTGTCTGCAGCGGGCTGATTCAGCGTGTTCTGTGCGACTCAGAAACTCGGTAGGGGATGGGCAGACCTGCCTTTCTGCAGCGGGGTGATTAGGCATCTTCTGCACAACCTCCTCTGCTCTATCTTTGCAGTCCATTCCGGAGCTTCCATTCTGGCGAAACTCAAAACATTTTGAATCTGCTGGGCTCTCTACTCTTGATTCTCAACATAAATCTAGCTAAACTCCCCCAACAGCCGCCATGCCATGGACTCAACATTAGACTGTCTTGAAATTTCTTCTGTGAAATTAGTCCCCCATCCCTAATTTCAGTCTCAGGCAAAGTCCCTGGACACTAGCAAAATGCAGACAAACTTTCTGCCAAGTCATAACACACATTTTCTGGAGTCCGACAGCCAATGTAGTCCTTCTTCCCAGCAGAAATTTTCTGAGCCTAGTCTTTGCTGGCTTTCTGGTCTTCTGAGCTCTGACTAGAATCTCCCCTACAGACAGCCTAAGGAGTTCCACAAGCTCTAGTTTTCAGCCAGCATCTCTGAATCTTTTCTAATTCTTCCCCTTCCCACAAGCCTGTTACAAAGGCTCTTGAACCACATGGCCAGGTAATGTCACAGTGGCAATCAGAGTCTTGGTAACAGATTTCTGTGTAGTTACTTTTCTTTCATTGCTGAGACAAAATAACTGGCACCAAAGTTAAAGGGGGAAGGGGCTTATATAGCTCACAGATTGTAGAGGTTTCAGTCCATAATCAGCAGGCTCCACAGTAGAGTGGCACATGCAGAGGGCTGTCAGAGAGGAGAAGCTGTTCATGCCTTCTAAGCCACAAGAGTTTCCAAGCTAAAGTTTTTATTCATCTAAAATCAGATTTTTAAATGCATTACATTAATTTATCTTATTAATCTGTATTTTCTGTACATAATGTTCACATTCCTTGTGTGGAGTTGGTATATGTACATAACACATCTTCATTCCTTTTTTATCCTCTTTCAGCTTCCTCCCTCCCTGTCCCTCTATGTCTTGACCCCCTTCCCATTTGAGAAAGATCTATCTTCCTACTTCCCACTATCTATCTTTTATTTTGCTTTATATTTATAATTAGGGTTTCTCATATAAGAGAAACCATGTGATATCTAAGCTTGTGTGTCTGATTTATTTCGTTTAACATCAAGGTCTCAAGGTATAAAAATTTTCCTACAAACAACTCAAATTTATCATCAAATTAATTTTAAAGAAAAATATTGATGAAAGGGAATCCCAAAGACTGTATAAGTGTGTAAGGAGCAAGAGACCACTCTAATGGGTGTATGGGATAAGAGGCTAACCTGGCATGTATCCACACACATGTATTATAGTCTAAGACTCACAAATGTGCTCTCCATCGTCTAGCACATCTGTTATCGTCTTTCAGTATTTTATTTACAACTTATCATTTTGGTTCTTAAAACATTGAATGCATGTTATTTTTCTGACTTTGTACAGTGTGCTGTGTTGAAGTGAGTTGACATGAAAATGAGATTTGACTGGGGAGACTTTAGGTAACAGAAAGTGAGAATGGCACCCACAATGGTGTTACTAAAACATGATTTTTCTTTATATGGCCAGTTCCCTAAACAGGAAAGTAATGTTTTTATGGGCATTATAAGCTAATAAAGTATAGCTTTTCTAAGATATTTGTGAGTAGAGGGAAGAAAATATAAGAAACCAAAACTCCTCTCTAGATGCATCCTAAATGCTCTTATCTACAAAGGAACAAATTTAAGAGATAAATATTTCATAAGTTTTTGAGGAAATGTTTGAAACAATGTGAAAAAGGAATAGGAAAAATTTATGCCATGCAAGACTAGCTATTCTGTGAAGCTAAAAATATCTGCATTTTAGTACAGTTCTGTAGGAATTTACTCACAAAACACATATATTTTGATGAAAAAGTTTGCAAATATCAAAATTCTAAAAAATTGAGAGCACACTGAATAACTTATATGTGTGTGGTTCATCTTTAAAAACATTAAATCAGTGATTTAAATCAAATCTAAACATTAAAGAAGAAACATGATAAGTAATTTGACAGTTTATTATTCAAAGATATTTACTAACACATGTATTTAACATTCTTAACTGAATTTTTAATGTACTTTTCAATACATATTTGATAGCTAAATAACTTGGATCAATTGTTTAGAAAAAGTGATGTATCTGATTGACTGTAATTGAACAGTAGATAATTGTTTAAGGTATGTGCTTTAAAATAATCCAGTACAGTTATAGAAATGACATTTATGAAAATTTTTAATGACCTATATGATTTCTGTATCATTTTAGTGAAATGTGTAGTGTAAATAAATTATTTGTATTTACTCTCATAATCTGCAAAATATAGTATACCTTTTCTCTGAGTTATGTGGCTATGGGTTCTTTCTACTTTTCTTGTCTTGAATTTCCCCAAACAGTATATGTTACTTATGTAATGAAAATAAGTACTATTCTCCAGAGAATACAAAAATGGTTCAAGGCGAGAACATTTTATAAACCCGATGAGTAGGTCTGTGCAGACACTAAATTAAAGCACATTTTTCTTTAAAACACCCTGGAGGTCTTCTGTCTACATGTTCAGATGAGCATTTAGCTGTCTTCTAGATTCTAATATTTACTTTGTGACCTTGAGTAAGTCAACAATACTAGGTCTTTGCTTCTGAAATAAACAGGATGCTTCAAATGTTGTAGCAAAATTATCCACTTAAAGCAATATGGCAATAAATGTAAAGGAGCTGAATCAGGGCCTACAATTTAACATCAGTTTTTTGCCTTCCTGAAATTAATTAGCTAGAAGATAAAGCTAGCATTACCATGAGATATCTTTTAAGTTACAGCTACTATTTATTATATTACTACTACCTAATCATTACTGGTTGCCATTTGTTAAGCCAAGACTTAAATTTAATGCTTATATATTTTCTTTCAATTTTAAATCGATGAGGAAACTGAAATACAAAGAAGATAGTCACCCTAGCTTATACAATAGTAAGATGCAGAACTATATTTCAAATCAAGTTCTGCCTTTAATATTTCAGATTTTTGCTCTCCATTTAGCTGCCTTCTCTCAAATCAAATATGAATCAATGCATCAGAAAATAACAAGTCAACTGAGCCAATATTTGGTGCTTCAGATTGAGAGGCAGGCAAAGTAGACAAATGCAATAAATGGTCTATTTTAAATATTTTGATAGACTCGTTTCTTAATTGCTTCAAACTGTATTTACTTTCATTAAAAATAGAATAAATACTTATTTTAAAAAGCAAAGGAAACACTTGTTTTGTTTGTGTCTGAGCATGTTGAAGAACATAAATGGATTTGCTGAGATATTACTCCCAGAATGTATAACCAAGATGTAAGAGTGACTTTGAAGACTATTTCTATGCTTCTGTATTATGGAAATTTAGTTTCTTCTTCATTTCTGGTTTAGAAATGAAGATTTGTTTGTATAATATTGCCATATAGTTTGTCAAAACCATAGGCTAAGAAGAGCATGTTCACTGGAATTGCAGCGGTTTAGCAGACAACACAGAGTATGTTAGCAAAAATGATGATATAACTGACACCCTCCTGCATGTACACCATTTCACAGCCATAAAGTTACAATACAAATTTATAAATGAAAAATATCACAAATTCTTGTCAAGCACCATAGATGGCATTACAAGATGTAAAATGACACTTTCTAAAACTACATAACATGAATTTGAAAAATTTCCACTGGAAATTATATTTCATTGACATGGAATTTTTAAAATGTCATTAGTGGAGCTTCTACAGAGAGAGCTTATTATAGACTCAACTCTTTATAAAGAAAACATATCATTGGTAATTTGTTTTACTTTGTAATCCTTTCTCTTCTCTACCTGGAAGAATAATGTAAAAGTTAAAGAAAAAACGAAAAATTTAAAACAAAGCAGGAGTAGCTGAATCCCACTGGGCATTGTTATCCTGAATTGCTGGTGCATCCACATGTTCCTCCCACTCCCCCTTGAAGAACAGGTTGTATACTTAAGTGTTCATTGAGGAACATTACTGTGATTAATAAGAAATAACATTAAATACATTTTCACATCTACCAAGAACTTTACAATGCAGGGCAATCTACAGCTTTCCAGATAACCAATACCACTAGAAGCTATAATAACATGTTACACAGAGAATATGCTCAAACAAAGGTGACTGTCCCATTGACCATAGAAACTGAAGTTTGCAAATCACTCTTAAATAGAGACTAATTCTAAGGCTTCTTGTGTAAAGATTTTCATTACACAGGTTATTCTAAACTAATGAAGTAGCATGGAAATTATGTAAACCTGCACATATAGGTAGCGACATTAGTATCAGGAGTCTATCTATAGTATTTTTAATCAGTAAACATTACACTATTTGCCTTAGTCAAGACTAGTTTTGTCTGTAGGTGACAGATATTAATAGTAGATGAAGCTGACTTCAAGCGCAATTTGGATCCAAATATTCACATTCAGTCGTTAGAGTCCAACTGCCTTTTTCTCGACTTATGAGCTCTGTCAATTTCTTCTGAAATAGGTACTTTCCATATGGCTTTGAAAATGATCCATGGCAACTTGAGGTTAAAAGATTTGTAATCTCACTGGAGAAAAATACTCTCTTTTTTCATTGTCCAGAAATATCACCTCAATTGTCCTTGTTATGTTATTGACAGAGACTCCTAACTATCTATCCCAGTATCCATTTTTTACTTTCTCATTAGCAGCAGAACCCCACATTTTAGTTTAACACATTGCTATTTGGAATAAATCATCATGCTTCCCAGTTTTATCTGTAGCTTCTAGGTGTCATCATGTGAATAATTTCTGACCATCATGTATGCAAAAATGTTATGTACAAATTTTGAAAAAACTTTTTAAAGGGAGCAGGGAAGAGCTTTCTCCACATAGGATTTCATTCTTCGCCATTTTTTGCTTCTTTTCAGGTCAACAAGGTTATGTCTCAAATTGTAGAAATTATCTTGTAGTGTGAAGTGAATAAAGAGCATTGTAAACTATTAATTAAAATAGTGGGTTAGAATAACAGGAGGACACCTTGGGTCATGGGTTCATCTCTATGATAGTGGAGGCAGGACCACAGGATTAACAGAATCACAATGTGTGAGATGAGCAACATCAAAAACAAAGCCAAAAATAAAGCTGATTAAAACTTTAATGATATATATTCACTGTGTGCACGCGATCCCCGTGTGGGAAGAACCTACCTGTTAAATAAAATAAGGAAAAGAATATGTTCTCATTACTTCCATTATCACTTTGAGAAATTCATAGTGAGGCAAGAAGGAGACCAAGAACATTTGAAAAATATGTATAGGTATTCATTTCCATACTATATGAACAGTGACATCAAAAAATTTTAGAATGAGAGATCAGAATCATATAAAGTTGATTTAAAAAGAGAAAATAATGATTTCTCTAGAAAAAGGTAATGCTTTGATAATTAACAGATGGTTATCCTGCCCCAAGAAGACAAAGTCTTCCACAAAATAAAATATTCCAGTTCTAACTCCATCCTTCTGAGTCCATAATTTATAATCTGGAACTCACGGGAAAGAAGAGAAGCTGCAGCAATGGAAACTCAACTTAATTGTTCTCACAGTTCTTTTTAAAGTCAGTTTCTGTGACTATAAGTTTACCTTATTTTGAAACTAAAGTTATTGCACATTCCTTAACTATTTCTAAATGTTTTTCTTAAACTAGAAGAAAGTACCAATTATTAAAAAATTAGGAAAAGAAACAAAATTTCTTTTTTTCCAACATTATATAAATTTCAGGCTGAAGTCCTTTTTCCTTTTTAATTTTGCTTCAAAATGATTTTATGCATTATAATTTATAACAATAACCAGTTGAATTCTATAATCACAAGGTATAAATTTTCAAAGCTCTTTTCTGGTCAACAGCTAAATAAAACACATGACCAAATTTTCAAGTAATGTTTTGTTTCAATAACTAAAACATAAGTTAATAGTGAAAAACATTTAATTGCAAGTTAGTAAAAAATAATTTCATTGAAATATTTCTGTGGAATTTGTAATATATAAAACTAATACATACACAGAGTAGGTATTATTTTTCATATTCATTGAAAAATTGATGGTTACCCCCAATAACACATGTATTTTGACTTTTGACCCAGAACTAAGCCTAACAGGAGAACAGTGTCAGAGAGCAAGAGAGAGTAATAGGGTCCTGGGCCATATTAGCACCCAAGGCCATGCCTCGGTGACCCACCCAGACCCAACCAGGAATGAATTGTCCACTAGGTGTTAATTGAATGAAGTTGGCATTTTAGGATTAATACTCACAAACCACCCTATGTCATTGTCACACCCAAAGACATCTTGTTTAATCATACTTAATCTCCAAATAAAGACAGTAGCTAACTCACAGTTCTGGCTAGCACAATACAACTCTCCTACATGGATCCAGGAATACAGTAACCCACTTATCAAAGTTTCAATGGTTCCTTTACTTTTCAAAAGTCAAAGTTCAAGTTTATTCTGAAAATCAAGTCGAACACTTAGCTTTTAAAATTATTTTTTAAAAATTGTACATGTTTGCAGTAATCTAATGGTGTCTTTGGGGAATGATTACATGTACATATTACAACATGTTTCTTTCTTAACTTTTAGTCTCCTTTACCTTCCTTCCCCTGCTCTCCTTCCTCCTCTAGTTCCCAGTCCATTTTTCATTCTTATTGATATTATTTGCCTTAGCTCATGTTATGGCATATAAGGTTTACATTAATTGGGGTTATTAGATTCCTGTACATAGCATATCTGTATTCTTCTTATTTCCCCTTCCCCTTTTCTTCATCTCTCACTTTTGTTCCCTTGGACCACTTCTCTATTTCAAGAGATCAATCTCTGTGTTCTTTTTTCTCTATCCTTTATCATTTTCTTTATACTTTGCCTCACTCAATTGAGAGATACCCTAAGGTATTTAAACTTCTGTGTCTGGTTTATTTCACTTAACATTATATTTTCCAGGTGCATCCATTTTCCAGCAAATGTCTCAAATTTGTCATTCTTTATAGCTGAGTAGTATTCAGTTATATATAAATACCACATTTTCTTTAGCTAATCATTTGTTTCTTTAGCTAATCAGTCTGCTTCCAGAATTTAGATTGTATGAATAGCTAAACACTGGTATGTATGGATCATGGTAGTATGACGACTTAAGCTCTTTGGGGAAGACACTCAGCAGGGAGGTGGCTGGGTCATATGGAATTTCAGGCATTACTTTCTTTTCTTTTTTGGGGGGGGGTACTGGTGATCGAACCCGGGACCTTGCACTTGTGAGGCAGGCGGCAGAACCACTGAGCTAAATCCCCAGCCCTGGGTCATATGGAATTTCTAACCCCAGTTCTTTGAAAAAATCTCCTTATTGATTTCCATAATGGTTATACTAGTTTGCATTTCCACCAACAACGCAGGAGCTTACTTTCATAGCCGTGCCAGCATTTATTATTGCTTGATTTCTTAATGATTGGTATTCATTCTTGAATAAGATTGAATTGACTTTGTTTTAATTTGTATTTCTCTAATGGGCAGGGGTGTTGAACTTTTTCTATATCTTTGTTGACCATTTGTATTTCTTCCTCTAGTAAGTTGTCTGTTCATTTCTCTTGCCTGTTTCTTGACTGGGTGTTTATTTGTAGGTGGTTTAACTTTTTTGAGTTCTTTTTATATTCTAGATATTAGCCCACTGTCTGAGGAGTACTTTGCAAAAATCATTTCCCATTCTGTAGGCTGTCTCTTCATTCTACAGATTGATTCTTTTGTGTATAGAGTCCTTTTAGTCTAATATAATCCCACTTTTTTATTCTTGCTGCAATTTCTTGTGCCATTGAGGTTCTGTTTAGAAAATACTCTCATACACCTATGTCTTCAAGTATTTTACCTATTTTACATGCCAGTAGGTTTAATGTTTCTGCTTTAATGTTTAGATCTTTCATCCATTTTTATTTTAATTTGGAATATGCAGAGAGATGAGAGTTCAATTCCAATTTTCTGCAAACAGATAACTGGTTTTCTCAGCACTATTTCTTGAATAAGCTACCTTTCATTCAACATATGCTTTTGGCTCTGTTTTCAAAGATCAAATAGTTTAATATGTTGAGGGAGGTTTCTGGATCATCTGTTCTGTTCCATTGATCCATGTATCTGTTTTTGTTCCAGTACCTTGATGCGTTTCTCTTAATTGCTTTGTAGTATAGCTTGAAGTCAGGTATTGCTATGCCTCTTGCTTCTCTCTTGTTGCCCAAAATTGCTTGTGGTAGTCTCTCTCTCTTCTGGCTCCATATGGATTTTAGGATTGTATTTGTTACATCTGTAAAGTATGCTATTGTTATTTTGATTGGGACTGCATTGAATCTGTGTAGAAGTTTTGGAATTATGGCCATTTTGAAAGTATTGATACTGCATATCCAGGAGCAGAGGACAACTTTCCATTTTCTGATGTCTCCTTCAATCTCTTTCTTCAGAGTATTATAATTTTCTTTGTAGAAGTCTTTCACTTCTTTGGTTAGGTTAATTCTTAGATATTTCAATTTTCTTACAGCTACTATGAATGATATTGTTTTCATAATTTCCTTCTCATCGCATTCATTTTTGGTATAAACTGTGCTAATGATTCTTGTGTGTTGTTCTTTATCCTGATACATTGCTGAAGTTGGTTATTAATTGTAAGAATTTTTTGGTGGAGTTCTTTGGATCGTCTGTCTAACGTATCATGCTATCTATAAATAATGATAATTTGAGTTCTTCCTTTGTTATAAATACCCCTTTTATTTCTTTCTCTTGCCTAATTGCTCTAGTTAAAGTTTCAGTACTATATTTAATAGAAGAGGTGAGAGTGGAATCCTTGTCTCATTCCTGGTTTTCAGGGAGAATGCTTTTAGCTTTTTCCCATTTCATATATGGCTGGCTATTGGTTGGTCATGAATAGCCTTTATCATATTCAAGTATGGTCCTTCTATACGTGTTTTCTTCAAGGTTTTATATCATAAAGGGGTTTTGGATTTTTTGAAAGCTTTATCTGCGTCTATTCATGTGATCATACAGTTTTTGACCTTGGTTCTGTTTATGTGATATATTACATTGGTTGGCATACATATGTTGAACCATCCTTGGATCTCTGAGATGAAAGCTACTTGATTATAAAGTATCATCTTTTTGATAACGTGTTGCATTCTATTTGCTAATATCTTGTTGAGAATTTTTGCATTTATATTCATTAAGGAAGGCTTAAAATTATCTTTTTTTAGTTGGGTATCTAGCCAGTTTTGCGATCAGGATGATACTGCCTTCAATAAATGAATGGGGGGGGCGGGGATTTAGCTCAGTGGTTTCGCTGCCTGCTGCTCAAGTGCAAGAACGTGAGTTCGATCCCTGGTACCCAAAAAAATAAATAAATGAATTGGGGAGCACTCCATCCCTTTCAATTTCTTTAAAAAACTGTAGCAGTATTGATGATATAAAACCCTTAAAGGATTTTGTTTTGTTTGTTCGTTTCCTTTTTTGGTACTAGGGATCAAACTCAGGACCTTGCACTTGTGAGGCAGGTGGCAGAACCAGTGAGCTAAATCCCCAGCCCCCTTAAAGGTTTTGTAGAATACAACAGTGAATCTACCAGGTCCTGGGCTTTTCTTAGTGGTTTCTTTATTACTGTGTGAATTTCATTGTTTGTTATGGGGTTGTTCAGCTTACTTATGTCTTCTTAGGTTAGTTTTGTTGTTTATACATGCCTAGGTATAGGACCAGGGAAATGGGACATTACCAGAGACCTCTGCAGTGCTCATGGTCTCCTGCAAGCCAGTATGACATCCGTCCATGAGACAAGAATGTGGAAAATAGGCAAAACACAGAGACTTGAGAGAAACTGAGGGATGATCAAAACTTCTCTGGGCAGCAAAGAAGAAAGACTCCCAGGACATCCAGTGTTTATTCATTACAAGTATGGGAAGGGGGGAAAATGGGCAGCCCTTGGGACATCTGCTGATAATAAGTGTAAAGCAGGCAGGACTGTAGAACGAGGACACAAGCATATCTTTGCTGTAGAGAACAAACAGTTAATTCAGAGGGGAGAATTTAGTTGGAGGCAGTTGGTCTTAACTAAGAGTGAACTTTACCAAGCTCTGCTACTTCCAATGTAACACAGTCAAATTATGGATGGGCAAGAAGCTACTAATACTGGGCAGAGGTGTCTGCTACATCTGGGAATCTTTCCATTTCTTCACAATTAGTTAATTTGTTGGAATATAATTTTTTGAATAAGTTACTGTCTTCTGGATTTGATAGTAGCTATTGTGATTCACTTTTTTATTTCTAATTGCATTGATGTGAGTCTCCTCTCTCTTGGTGAGTCTGGCTTATCTATATTATTTATTCTTTTGAAAAATCCAGCACTTAGATTCATTGATTTTTTTATGGCTTTTTAATGTCAATTTCATTTATTGTCACTCATCTTTACAACTTCCCTCCTTAATTTTTCTCTGGGGCTTTTTTGGTTGTTTTTCAAGTATCTTAAGATTTCTCATAAGGTTATTTATTTGGGCTTGCTCTGTTTTCTTAGTGTGAGAATTGATTGCATGAATGTTCCTCTTAGAATTGCTTTTGGAGTGTCCCAGAGTTATGTTGAGTTGTACAGTCATTGTCATTAACTTTCAGAATTTTTAAAAAAATTTATTCTTTGCTTTATTCTGTGACCCATTACTTGTTTAAGAGTATACTGTTAATTTTCCAGGAACTTTTGACTTTTCTGAAATTTATTCTGTTGTTGATTTCTATTTTCATTGCACAGTGGTCTTATAGTATCCATGAGACAATTTCAAATCTTTTATAATTATTTAAATTGGTTTTATGCATTAGTATGTGATCTATTTTTAACAAAGCACCATCTGCTGCTGAAAATAATAGATACTCTCTATCTATCTATTAAGTCCATATTATCTATATCTGTCTATTAAGTTCAGGATGTGGAACAGCTCTGATATTTATTTATTGAGCTTTGTTTAGTTGATCTGTTTGTGAAAATGAGGTGTTAAAATTTCCTACCATGATTGTGTTAGTATTTAATTGATCTTTTAATTTCAATAGTTTTTATTTTATGAAGATAGGTGCTTCAATATTTGGTGCATATATGTTTATCAATGTTAACTTTTTGTGTTGGATTGTTCCCTTAGCTAGTATGTAGTGACCTTCTTTGTCTCTTCTAATCAGTTTTTGCTGGAAGTTTACCATGTCTGATATTAGAATTGCTAGCCAAGTTTGTTTTCAGAGTCCTGGTACATGAAATGTTACTTTTTCCATCCTTTAATTTTAATCTATAATATCTTTTTGGATTAGATAAGTTTCTTAAATGTAACAAAGGTTGGATTTTGTTTTTTTATCGAGTCTGCCAATCTGTGTCTTTTAATTAGAGAGCTGAGGCCATTAACTTTGAGAGATATTACTGAAATGCATTGATTATTTACTAGCAATGCCTTCTTTAATCTTTAGGTGAAACATTTGCTTTGCTTTTCTTGCCTTTTTTTCTTCCAATTATCCATTGACTTTACTAATTTTCTCTGTGATTTTCACTGTGTCTGTTTCGTGACGTTTCTTGAGATTATTCTTATGTACTTTTTCAAGCGCTGCTTTTGGACTTATATATCTTTTGAGCTGATCTTTTCATGAAAATTCCTTATTTCTCCATCTGTTTTGAAGGATATCTTTACTAGATAAGTTAATCCCGATTAGAAATTATTTGCTCTTAGGGCTTGCAATACTTTACTCTAAACTCTCTTGGCCTGTAGAGTTTGTGTTGCGAAGTCTACTGTAATTATAATTGATTTACCTTTATAAATGAGGGTTTTTTTTCCCTCTAGCTGCTTCTAAAATTCTGGGTTGTTTTTCTGAATATCTGGTAATTTAATAAGGATATGTCTTTGTGAGCTTCATTTGTCATCATAATTGTTTGGTGTTCTATAAACTCTTCTTATTTGTACTTTAAAGTATGCTTATATTTGAGAAATTTTCTTCTATGATTCCTGTAAACATGCTATTAAATCTATCTATGATTTCCTATAGACTTTCTTCAACTCAAGTTAGCCTTAGATTTTTTTTTTTTGGTACCGGGGATCGAACTCGGGTCCTTGCGCTTGCCCAGCAGTTGGCAAAACCAAAGATTGCTTTTCTTATTGTCATCTTGTGGTTGCCGAAAAATCTACTCTTACTATCACATTTTCTTTTTGGCTTCTTTGAGCTCTTCATTGTTATTTACTACTTTGTCCTCAATATCAGACACTCTGTCTTTACATTGGCCATTTCTGCACTTTATGAATGCTATACAGTTTTTTTATTTTTTCATGTATTTCTGTCTGACATTTTTTTCAAGGATTCCATATCCTTGTGGAGTGTGTCATTCAGATTTTGAACTGTTTTGGTTAGCCCATCTAGTTGTTTTTTTACCTATTTCTGCAAAATTCATTGTGGGCATATTGAGTGAAATTGCTCTGAACTTTTGATTCATTCCTTCTTTGAACTCATCTATTTTCTTAATCCCTTCTATGACATTTTCATAGAGTTCTGGTACCTGGTATTATTTTTGTTCTCTCTTTGCTATCTCTTGCTCTGCCTTGGGAGAGCTGGATGAACTTGAGAATTTTCTATTCACTTGTATTCATAGATATCATATTTATATCATATATAATGATTTTTAATACATATAATATACAATATTACATATAATATAATAAAGAGGGCTAATATTTCCCCTCCTTTTGGGGGGTGGGTCCTGCAGTTTGTGGACTAGAAAATTGAGGAGAATTTGTGATTTATATTGAGACTTTTTTTAGTAGAATGTTTCCTCCTTGTCAATAATTTTCAGCTTCGTATGTCCAGTGGAAATATTTCTTTCTTTTGTTGTTTAATTTAAGTGATTTGGACTTTTCCCCTATATTTTACTGAAAGAATTACTTTTGAGTGTAATAGCAGCAACAGATTCAATCATACATGCAACACTTGTGTATGATAATCCTTGCAGTTACACTTCTCCCCTTTGGTCTATCTTTTATGTACATGATGGCCATGTATTATTTGTCAGTGTTCTGCAATGAGATAGGGAAATGGAGGGAGAAGAATGGAAGGTGTTTGGCTAAGGAGTGTAAGATACTAAGAGGGAGGGATATGGCGGGATAGTGACAGATGAGAAGAAAGTTTGATGTGGGTTCTGATTCAATTGGAGTACTTTTAGTTGAGTGTAAGGGTCAGTATTGAGAGTTTTCAGAGGATATTGGTGGGGGCAAGTCTGAGGCATGGGAGGAAGGAGGTTTAATTTGTGGTTGACGGAAGTTGTGTGGCTGTCAGAACTTGCTGATAGAGAAGACAATAAGCAAGTAAGATACGGAAGAGCCAAAGGCTTAAGATGGGGAGAATTGAGGATAAATACTAGAGAAGAAAGGAGTGACTATGGGGCAACTAAGTAGGGAAAAATTAAAAACTTGGGATGAGGAGTTTATGTATTTGGAAAAAAATAAGGAAATATGGTAATAGTATTACTTTGAGAGGTTGAAATGAAGAAGCTAGATAAGAAGCTAAAATGAGGAAGAGAACCTAGATACTTATGAAGTCAGAGCCAGTGGAAGAAAAAAAATACATAAAACTTTAAAACGTAATAAACACAAAAACCCTAAAAGAATATAACATAACCCTGTACTATTAAATAAATCAAGAAACAAACAGAAACTCAAACCTATAAGCTATCTAATGGGAACATAGATTAAATATTCCAATGAGACTATGTATGAATGATTCACATGTAGTTTCTTTGCCAGAGCCTGAGTGCTCACACCCAATAACTCCTCTGAATCTTCCACTGCAATACTGAAACTAACTCACACTCAAAGCTTCTTTCTGCCATGTTGAAGGGATTCTTGCACAGTCTGATCCAGTCCCAGTTCTTGGGTTAGAAATTCTTTTTTTTTTCCCCCATTAAATTTATTGGTACATTTTCGGTATAAAATACAGTTACATTCATCATTGGGATCTTGTACCTTTACAGGAGTATCTTGGTTCTTATTTTTTTTCCCTTCCCTTGCCGTCCCTTTCAGCCCCTCCAGCCTTCCCTATTTGCAAAGACCTTGTTTCCATTTTTTTCCTCTTTTCATATTTTTTCCTTTCCCTTTTTACCCTTCTCCTACCCCTCCCAATTCCCCTGGTCTTTTAGACCTTTTCTTCCTGTTACACAATATCAGTTATACATTTTTTAAATTACAGTATTAAGATCTAGGAGACATTACCACAGATTTTACAGAATTTAAAAGGATATAGAAAGCATATTACAAAAATCTTTTTTGAAATAAATTTGACC